>JZKD02S1996237.1:2583-14099 GCA_000966675.3 Picea glauca | reverse complement strand
ATTCATTTCAGTATTATAAGTGAATTTGTGATTAAATATTAGAAAAATAACATATTTTCATTATATATCAAGGTTGGATGAGTTTGATGATGTGTGTAGGCATATGTGAATATTTCAACAAAGCCAAATATTACCACCTAGCCTCAAATTCGAATTTCATCTTCAAGCTTTGAAGATTTGAAGAATATTTGGGACAATCATTCAAGCATATTCAAAGGAGAAGATCATGGAGATTTTGATAGGATATCTTATCCAAGATATGAGTGGAGGATTTGAATAAATAAGTTGAGAGAACAGTGGATTTGTAATTATGACACTCTTCAAGACTTTCATGTATATAAGAGAGTGTTCTCTCTTCATGAAGTCGGGGGGAGACATCATGTGATGGATAATTTGGGAAATTGGAGTTAGAGATGAGAGATTAGACTTAGATCAGCTTGAAGTCTTAGAAGGGGATTCTTAGCTTTGTTGTTCTTTCATTCTTTGTCATTTGACTCTTGTAATATAATTTGAAATTGATATATTGTGTGAGCTCACATATGTCTTTTGTCGTTCAACTTTTCACATGTTGTATTGCTTTCCTAGATTAGTTTCATTTAAGAAATTTAGATTAGATTACTTCCACTTCAGTCCTGCATATATAGTGTGTGTGTTTCATAATCCTACGAACCTCAGATTGAAAAATTAAATAGTTGGGAAAATACTACAACGAAATTAAACAACAATATTTTCACACACTTGTCAAAAAAATGGGTCTTGAAACAAAACCACATCCAAATCCTTATCCTCTTGGTTGGGTATGCGACAAAGAAAAACTTAATGTCACCAAGCAATGTAGGGTTAGATTTTCTATTGGTTGATGAAGTTGATTTGGATGTTGTTTCACTTGATATATGTGGCATAGTGTTGGGGAGTCCATATCTTTATGATAGAAAATAAGTCTTCTTTTGTCATGAGAACAAATATCACCTTACTAAAGGAGGAGTGGAATATATTGTTAGAGCCCACAACATGAAGGTTAATACAACACTTGTTAGTGAAGGACAACTAAAAAGACTCATAAACACTAATAAGAGATATGTACTCATGGTTGTAAGAGAAAAGGATGTTGGAATATCCGATTACTTCCAAGGATGTGATCCTTCCCATAAGAAAGAATTAATCGATATTGTTTCTAATTATGATGGGGTATTTTAGGAACCAAATGGATTACCTCCTAAGAGGTAAATCCAACATGAAATACATCTTCAATAGGATTATCCCCTTCCAAATGTGGGCATGTACAGAATGTCTATTGTAGAGATGACAGAAATCAAGAAATAGGGACAGGACTTGTTGGACCGAAGGGTCATGAAACCTAGTTCATCTCCTTGTGGTTCTCCGATTGTGATGGTTCCAAAGAAGGATGGCACATGGTGATTATGCATCGATTATCGAGCATTAAACAAAATCACAGTGAAAAATCGATACCCTCTTCCTCGTATAGATGATTTACTTGATCAATTAAAGAATGTTGTTTATTTCACTAAGTTGGATTTGCATAGTGGTCACCATCATATCAGGGTTGCATAACAGGATGCATGGAAAACTGCCTTTAAAACCAAACAGGGTCTATTTGAGTGGTTATTTATGAAATTTGGGATTTGTAATGCCCCAGCAACCTTCATGCGTGTAATGAATGATGTATGCAGGTCATTCTTAGATGACTTTGTAATTGTGTATTTAGATGGCATTCTTATATTTAGTGGGACTTGGGATGAACATGTACGACATGTAAAGAAAGTATTGGATACTTTGCGAGGGGAAACATTGTATGTAAAATTGTCCAAATGTGAGTTTGACAAGACTGCATTGGTGTACTTAGTTCATATTGTAGGAGGAGGACAAATGAAAATTGATCCTTCCAAAATTGATGTAACTGTAAATTTGCATGAGCCCAAAAATGTAACCAAAGTATGAAGCTTCTTGGGTGCAGTTCCTTACTGGAGGAGATTCATCGCAAACTTCTCATTTATTGCAGCCCCTTTGCATGCGTTGACCAGTGTGAAGAACACTTTTCAGTGGGGAGGAAAACAACAAAAGGCCTTCGACACTTTGAAGGAAAATATCAATAGAACACCAGTATTTGTTGTTTTTTCAATGAGTTATTCTTAAGCATGAAGTTCATTCCATTTTTATCTTTTTACTTAAATCATAGAAAAATTGTTGCAACAACCAAGATCACAAGAAGAAACACCATGCACAAGTACACAAAAAGTATCCTAGGAAACCCTTCTCAACAAGGGAAGAAAACCCAACCAAGCCTTTGTTATATTCTTCAAGGGAAAGACCTCCACCACGATAAAGAACTAGCACACAAAAGGGTGCTTTACAAACCCTAGAATACTAATGCCCAAGATAGGTGTACACTTTTTCTAAGAACAAGTGTTTGCTGAAATTTCCAAACTCACACTTATGATATGATTCCTCAATGGTGAATTTACCTTTACTTATATTAGACTGAACCTATCAACAGAGGTGTCTTTTGGCACAACAGGGCCGACCTCAATAACTCACAGTACAATTAATAATTACCATATTAATTATCTTTTACATTAATTATCTTTCAATTTATGGTGGGGCCGACATGTACCCTTTACATCACAAATAGGGTTACAGGTAAGTTTGACTCTTGTACAATATAGAAAAGAATCTCATACACACACTAGTGCTCAGCCACTAGGGGCACATCCATATGTTCTCAGCCACAGGGATGTCCACATATCTATCTCATTGTGTCTCATAGGAGAACCATACTCACTAGTGCTCAGCCACTAGGATCATGTTCACCTGTGCTCAGCCACAGGCACGTCCAACTCAACAAATCTTCTTTCTCATTGCGTTCAATAGGAGAATCATTTGGAGTATCACATCATTTCAACTCTCTGCTCAGAGGAGGATAATACATCATTTCATCTATGTCTCGGAACAATGCACCCAACTCATGGTATTTTCCACATGTTCACCTGTGCACAGCTACAAGAATGTCCAAATAAACAGATCTTCTTTTTCACTACATTACACAAGAGAATCATCTGGAGTATCATCTCAACTCTCTGCGTAGAGGAGAACAGTAAACCCATCACATGGGCTCCTTCCCTTCTCAAGGGTACAAAACATTCCATATTCATCTCAGAGAGGAGCCACACACCCAGCTCATGAGCACACCCAACTCATGGGATTCCTCACCCACACAGGGGCACACAATGTTCCTTCTCCATCTCAGAGAGGAACCACACACCCAACTCATGGACTTTCTCTCAGGTCGACTCACTCAGTTTGTGTCCTAGAGGATGTTTCACGTAGATGTAATCATCAACATTCCCTCTCAACTAGGGATGCATTCTCCACCAGGCCAAGTCTCTCATGGAAGTACTTGAAATTTGTCTTGGTTGTAATCATCAACACTCCCTCTCATCTAGGGAGGTAATCTTCACTCAGCCAGTTTCTCACGGAAGTACTCAAACTTCGTATTTTGGCAAGCGGTTTGGTGAATATATCTGCAATTTGCTTATGTGTAGGAAGGTATTTCACATGTATTTCTTTCCTCTACAACATGTCTATTATACAATGATATTTTATCTCAATTTTTTTCGATCTATCATGAAGCATAGGGTTCTCAGAGATCTTCACACAACTCTAGTTATCACAAATAATAATAGGATCCATCTCGTGATAAAATAAATATGTCAGAAGATTGTGAAGCCGCACTGCTTCGCGGACTGCCACACTCAATGCTATATACTCTGCTTCTGCGGTACTCAAGGCCACAAATCTTTGTTTCCTGCTACACCAGGAAACCATGGAAAACTCCAAAATAAAACAACAACCAGATGTGCTCTTATGGTCCATTGTACTCTTTGTTCAATCTGTATCAGCATATCTTTGCAAACTCAAGTTCACATTGGAGGCATATCTCAGGTCATATCCAATTGTGCGTCATATATATCTCAATACATGCTTTATTGTTATTCGGTGAGTTTGTCTCGACTTACTCATGGATTGACTAAGAATGTTCCTTGCATAGCATATATCAGATCTGGTGTTAACCAGATACATCAATGATCCAATCAGTTGTTGGTACATATGTGGATCAATCTCATCTGAATCATCATCATTTATTTTTCATCAAATCCATCACCATTGGTGTACTCATGGATTTTCAATTTTTCATATTGTACTTCTTTAATATCCCCACTTTATATTTTCCTTGACTTAGGAAAAGTCTCATTGGTCCTCTGTCATACTTCTTGTCCCAAGAAGTAGTGCATGATACCCAAATCCTTCATCTTGAAATCAAAAGTCAAGGTCTGCTTGTATCCAACAACACGACTTCCTGAATAAGTCATGAAAATCAGGCTCTCGTCACCAACAATGTAATAATATAGGTTTGGATCAGCAACACCCTTTTTGAAACCCAAACTCATCAAGAATCCATCCATCTGATGTAGTTTCCAACTCATGGATGGTAGTACATATGGAAGTGTAACAGGTTTATTGGATCAAGTGTCTCATCATAGACAACTCCCTCTATTTGTGGGAATCCTCTGGCTACATATCTCATTTTTTTATTTCTCGACACTTCCATCAGCTGCATGTATGATCTTATATATCCACTTGGAATTCACCATAGACTTCCTTTCTGGTCTCAGAACAATATCTTATACATCATTCTTTTAAGATATACTGGTATTCTTCTGTCATAGCATCTTGCCATACCTGATGACCTGTCGCTTCTCCATGACAAGGAGGTTCAAAATCAATGAAGTGGCTCATGCCTGAAGGGTAGCTCAAAAATATCTTTTTCTTTCTCGGGATGTGCCTTGAGAGGATTGTATGTTCCTCTGCCTCCTGCAGATTTTGTCGGGCCTAGGCAGACCTTTTATACCTTACTGCAATATCTTTGGGCATATCAACTGGAGCAACTGAATCGGATAGAATAATGTATGTCTCCCTCTGAACTACTGAAGGGGGAGAAGGTATTGTCTCTTCCTTCTTCTCATTTTTTTTTACTCCCTCTGAGTCAAGTAAATCTCTCTGAAGTTTGAAGGATGGATGTCTTATTTTACTTTCTTGCTAGATATTTTATGTCTTCAGGTGCTTTACTTAACTGGGTCTGTAGTCATGCTAAAATCTATATTTGGTTTAGAGGAAGTAATTCTCATCTCTCTTATCTTCATCCTTTTGAGGTGGGTCTAGATCAATGTCAGCAGTGGAAGCATATTGTCTTCCTTTCTTTCTGGTTGGACAATTTCTTGCATAATGTCCATATTTTTCACATCTAAAGCACTAAATCTTTGAAACATCTCTTCTTTGATTATGACCTGAAGCTGATGGGGACTTCTCATCTCTAAATGTTTGTTTGAATCTTATTTTGAATATTCCTCCTTTATTTTTATGAAGTGCAATAGAATGGTTATCATTAGGGAAGTCTTCCACTCCTCTATTCCTAAGTCTAAGTTCTTCTTGAGTACAGTTTTTCCATAGACGATCAAAAGTTGGTAATTTTTTTCTTCCACTAATTCTTTGAAGAAAAGGTTCCCAGTGTTTTGGAAGATTTTTTAGAGTGGATAAGACAAGTTCTATGTCAGACATGATTTCTCCAATGGAACCTAGTTGTTCTTTAATCTCTGATATTTTCATAAAGAAGGTAGTAACTTTATCACTTGCCTTGACATCTTCTTCCCTTCTTATTTCCTTCTCTTCATTGGTATTTGTTTCTGGTAAATTCTTGTGTATCACACTCAAAAGGTCATCTTCTTCAAGGGTGACCTAAATCCTTGACTTCCAGGAGCTGAAGTTGCTTGATCCATCAATCCTATCTTCCACTAAGGTTTTGTTCTTCATATTTTCAGATTTCTTCACAAACTCTCGCCAACTGGACTTAGAAAACCTAATGGCTAGGCTAGGCTAACACTTTTAGTTTTTTTTGGGATTATGATTGCCAACAATAACCCTTAAGATTGTCATAGGAATATTGGTGAGCTGAAAAGTCTCATTCAATGAGCTAAAAAACCCTAAAGCCAGAACTCTGCAAAAAATTGCAGAACCCTAGAAACCCTAGGGCCAAATTTTCAAAATGCTTGGAATTTCACTGTGAGAGTATTTGGAGGTGCATTGCAGAATTTCGTACTCTCCTATGCCAAAATTTACCTCAACGTCCAAGTTTTAGGGGCTGAAACACCCAAAATAAGAGGGTCGTATGGATTTTCTGGAAACCCTAGGAGGGTCGTACGGTTCTGCAAAAGAGGAGGGATGACTGGTAGAAGCTTGTAGCTTGTGCAATGTGTTCTTCAAGATATATTCTCTGATACCATGTTGATTTTTCAATGATCTAAGCTTAAGCATGAATTTCATTCCATTTTTATCTTTTTACTTAAACCATAGACAATTTGTTGCAACAACCAAGATCACAAGAAGAAACACCATGCACAAGTACACAATAAGTATCCTGGGAAACCCTTCTCAACAAGGGAAGAAAACCCAACCAATCCTTTGCTATACTCTTCAAGAGAAAGACCTCCACCACCATAAAGAACTAGCACACAAAAGGGTGCCTCACAAACCCTAGAATACTAATGCCCAAGAGAGGTGCGAACTTTTCCCAAGAACAAGTGTTTTCTGAAATTTCCAAACACACACTTATGATATGATTCCTCAATGGGGAATTTAACTTTAATTATATTAGACTGAACCTATCAATAGAGGTGTCTTTTGGCACAATAGGGCCAAAATCAATAACTCACAATATAAATAATAATTACCATATTAATTATCTTTTACATTAATTATCTTTCACTTTATGGCGGGGTGGATCTGTACCCTTTACATCACAAATAGGGTTACAAGTAAGTCTGACTCTTGTAAAATATAGAAAGGGATATTATACAACCACTAGGGGCACATCCATTTGTGCTCATCCATAGGGATGTCCACATCTCCATCTCACTGTGTCTCATAGGAGAACCACACTCACCAGTGCTCAGCCACTAGGATTGCATTCACCTGTGCTCAACCACATGCACGTCCAACTCAACAGATATTATTTATCACTACATTACATAGGAGAATCATATGGAGTATCACATCATCTCAACTCTCTTCTCAGAGGAGGATAATACATTGTTTCATCTCTGTCTCGGAACGATGCACCCAACTCATGGGATTTTCCACACGTTCACCTGTGCTCAGCTACAGGAACATCAAACTCAACAAATATTCTTTCTCATTGCGTTACACAAGAGAAACATCTGGAGTATCATCTCAACTCTCTCCACAGAGGAGAATAGTAAACCCATCACATGGGCTCCTTCCCTTCTCAAGAGAACACAACATTCCATCTCCGTCTCAGAGAGGAACCACACACCCAACTCATGGGCTTCCTCACCCCACACAGGGGCACACAATGTTCCTTCTATGTCTCATAGAAGAACCACACACCCAACTCATGGGCTTTCTCTCACGTCGACTCACTCAGTCTATGTCATGGAGGATGTATCACACAGTTGTAATCATCAACAGTATTAGCATTGCATAATCTTCAACAACCATTTGAGATCGATATAGATGCCAGCAGTTACCCCATGGGTGTAGTATTGATGTTGTATCGTAAGCCTATCTGTTACCGCTATGAAACTTTTAACCAAGTTTTTGTTAACTATCCTACATATGATAAAGAGTTGTATGCATTAGTTCAAAGTGTGAAAAAATGGAAGAATTACTTGTTAGGGAAGGAAACAATCATACATATAGATCACCAACCCTTAAAATATCTCCAAGCACAAACCAAGATGCAACAATATCAACATTATAGGTGAATGGGTTTTCTTCAACAGTTCCATTTGGTAATCAAGTATAAAAAGGGTACAAGTAACAAAGTAGTTGATATGCTTTCTAGACCTCCTATTGTTGCTTCTATTGTTTTGAAGAATGCTTCTTTATATCATGATATCTATGTTGAACAATATGTTGTTGATGAATATTTTAAGGATGCATTTGAGAATATAACCCATGGTGCACAGGTGGAGAACTATTGTTTGCATGAGAACTTACTCTACCATCTTGGAAAGCCATGTATTCCTAAAAATGAACGAGTCCATGTAATACGAGAAGCTCACACTTCTCTTGTGTTTGGGAATTTTGGGGTAGGAAAAACCATGGCTCATATGAAAAGGTTTTGGCCTCAGATGAAAGAAAATGTAACCAAGTATTTAAATGGGTGTGTGATGTGCTCTACTTGTAATCCTACTAATAGAAAATTGGGGCTGTACTCACCACTTTTTGTTCTATCTCATCCATGGGAAAGTATTTCCATGGACTTTGTAGGGGGTTTACCAATGTCGAAAAGGGGTCATGACTACTTGTATGTAGTAGTGGATAGGTTTAGCAAGATGTGTATCTTGATGCCATGTAAAAAGCAGGTCACTACTGAGAAGGCTGCTAATCTCTTATTTCAGTATGTTTGGGTCCACTTTGGGTTGCCCATGTCCATTATCTTAGATCGAGATACTCGATTCCTTGGAGATTTTTGGACAAGTTTATGGAGAATGATGGACACCAAGTTGAAGAGGAGTATGACTTTTCATCCACGGATCGACGGTCATACAGAGGTTGTTAATCAAATAGTGGTACATTTTATTCGAGGCTACTACAGTAAACATCCCAAGTTGTGGGATGACGGGATACCCTATATTCAACATGCTTACAATAGAGCCTTACATTCCTCCACTCAGTGTTCGCCATTTGAGACATGTTTTGGATACTTTCCTAAGGTCCCTTTGGACTTGATATATGGGAAAGATTTCAATTCAAATTAATAAATAAATGAAGACAGGGCCCACAAGTTCATTCAACGAATCCAACAAGTGCACCAAGAAGTCAGAGAACATTTGGAGAAAATTCAAGCACAGTATAAGGATCGACATGAAAAGCACAAAGTTGGTCATCAGTTTCAAGTTGGAGACCAAGTATGGCTTCACATCAGCAAGGAGCGGTTGAAGGGTGAAGGTAAGAAACTCAATCCTATCTGATATGGACCCTTCACTATTTTGGAGAAAAGAGGAACCAATTCTTTTCTTCTAGATATTCCACCTTATATGCATATTTACTCAGTTGTAAATGTGGGAAACTTGAAACTTTTTTAGCCTCCCATGATCATGGATCAAGGTGAGGAAGTTTCACTACCCTATGTTAATGAGTTTTCTCCTGAGTACTTGGATGAGTTAAGGGAAGATATCATCTTGGACAGAAGGAAGAGGACTTCATGCAGAGGTGATGTCGATTATCTTCGAGTGGGATTAAAGGGCACACATCCAAGCAAGGAAAAGTGGATTGAGAAAGACAAAATGAGGGAACTCTTACCTCAATTACCTGTTGATTGATAAAAGATTTTGGTGGTCCAAAAAGCTCTCAATGGGAAGGCATGATCCGAAGGGATCCACGGAGGCCTAAGGATAACTCATAATTCTCAGAAGTTCACCAGGAATCTCAACATGGCCTCAGCAAGTGGAGAAAAGGAAAAAAAAACAAAATTTCTCAAAACTCAACAAAATTGGCATCATCCCGAAGAGTACATCACAATATTTCCAACGACGTAAACGGTTCGTCAAACGGAGTTATAGATCGAAAGATATTCACGGTCAAAGTTTTGGTCAACCTAGCCTAGTCATGAGGGATGAGTCAGCATCTGTATTGTTGACGTCAACATCAGTATGGATGACATCAGCATTCGTACAGGGTACGTGGAACACACATAGGATGACGCATGTCATGATGACGTCAACATGATGATGTGGCAACACCAAAAGCTGCCACGTGTCACCCATGTTTGGCATTTTCTGGTCGATATGCAGACCAATTGAAAAGTGCCATGTGACGTCAATTGGTCGATATGCAGACCAATTGAAAAGTGCCATACAGCCTGGCACATGGCAATCCATACAGGACATGATAGACACGTGGCATCCATATAGCCACCTAGCAGGTGACATGGCAAGCTAACTAGGAAGGAGGTGACGTGGCAGTGACTATGTAAATAGATGACGTGGACCAATGAATGACCGCCTCGTGGCCCAGTCATGGGCTGCCACATGGAAACAGGAAAATTCCCAATGAGGGCCTGTAACCAAATTTTCAAAATTTAAAAAGGGTGGTCCGCCAAATTTGGCGGAGGCTCCACCAAATCTAGCAACATTCCACCGAATTAACGAATCACCAACAAATCTGCCAAAGATTGTAGCTAATCCACCAGACTTGGTGGCATATCCCACAAAATATATATCCGACCCGCCAAAGGTAGCGCCAATGTTCTAACTTGGCAACAGTTATAACAAATGCGCCAAGAAAAGGGAGGCCCGCTGGTTTGACCCCCAGACCTCCCAAACCAACACCTTAACATAGCCTCCGCCAACCGTTGGGCCAAATTTCCTCGTTAAATACTTTGTCCACCTTTAAATTTAAAAACCCAGTTTTCCAATGGACGGAGGAGGGAGCTCGACGGTACGACCAAACAAATTTTACAAGGCAAATTTGAGATAATTAATTGCAGGTTGCAGGCACAAAAATCAAGACGTGATTTCTCATGGGCCTGAGATTGCCAGAGTCGGATTGAGGTCTGGAAACAATCATTTTTGGTTAATTCAACGACACGAATTCAATGGTGTTATTTGTTTTATGATCTGAGAAAAACTTTTGCAGCTTAATTCCAGAATGATGTATACTTATGTCTTTTTCCAAATTCTTTTGATGAGTGAATAAAAAGGCCTACCCATTTGAGAGCAGAACCTAGAGACGTAGTCCAACAGGGAAGAACTCTGTTATCAGGTTTTTTGCGTTCATATTTGATGCTTATGTCTCTTTATTATTGATTTTTTCCTTCTTTATGGTGCACTTCAATTTATGCTCATTTAATACAATTCTTTAATAAGTCACACTGATGAAAAGATCATGAATCACATGTGCTTGATTTGAACCCCCCTAGGTGAGATGCACCAGTATATACCAATGAATTTACTAGGGATGGAATCCACATTGGCTCTCATGGACATATGAAAATTCCAGGGACTTGTGCTTGTCCGGACCAACCTTGGGAGTTATCTCTACTCTCATCACAAGGAGAGATAGGTTAGAAAATGGTTATAGTTTTTGGTTATATGACACAAGCTCTTCTAGATGAAATAAATTAAGTTTATGTCATGTAATATAAGTTTTTGGCCAAACATCGGGATGAAAAAATTGGCTTTAATACCAAATTAAATGAATAAAGTCCATTTCCTAAATATGACATGAACAACTTGGTTCATAAACTGAATATCCAAAATAAATGGGATAAAATAAAAGAATCCATATGGATTAAATAATGTATTGAATAAGTAATATCAGAGATGATGATACAATTCCATGTGATAGTGTACTTACATCATTGACTAGTCACATTGGATGATAGGTCGCGTCTCTTAGTAAAGGTGTGTGTGTGTGTG
>JZKD02S1996225.1:37603-57330 GCA_000966675.3 Picea glauca | reverse complement strand
ACAGTGGGTTTTGTTGTAGGTTGTATCCCTTCATTTTGTTGGATAATAATAAAGAAAGGACCTGGCAATTTCTCTGGTGGACGTAGCCCACACTGGGCGAACCACGTAAATTTGTGTCTCTTTTGTATTGTGTATCTTCTATGTTTTTTTTTCCGCATTTGTTTTATTTTATTGCTCTGCGGTCCTGTTTTTCTAACAACAAGAGTGGATGAATGTAAGATATTGAGGAATAATAAAGAAGATGAAGAAGTTGGTGGACGTAGCCCCACACTGGGGTGAACCCTGTATATCTTGTGTCTTTTGGTTGCTTGGTGTTGTGTTGTTTAAGTTATGAATCTGCTCAGTGCTTTTCTTATTATGTATGTTAGATAGATCTGTTGATTCTTGGTGCTTTATTTGTGTTGAGGATGAATGAATTTTATATCTAACTTAATTATATGTTCTAAGTGGTTGAAGTGCTTAATATTTATTGATGCTGCGTTGATCTATCTTTGGGTATGTTCTTTGATGTTAATAAATCTAATGAACTAATGCATGTCACCTTCTAAGTGTTGCTAGAATACTCTATGAAGTGTTATTATCACAGATCTATGTCATATCTTGGTTACAGACACCTGAGTCTTGTAACCCCCCCTGATTCTACCTCGGGTGAGACTTCACCTGCTTCGTAGGTGTTTTTGAAAGGGGCGGTAGTTAGGGTTTTGTTGGTGCGATGTTGAAGCGTTGAACCCTGGGTCTGCCCCTGTGCCAACAAATGGTTCTGTTGCCCGGACCTGAAACTGTGATTGCTGGGAACTGAAGTAAAAGAAAGAGAAACTATGTGCGTAGATTTGTTGTTGAAGTGCGCAATACTCTACTTGACTTGCGAAGCTCTATGCTAAGAGAGAAACCTGATCTGAAGAAAAGAGGTAAGATCTTAAAAGAGGTAAATCTTTGTGCTTTGATAAGAGTGAGATAAGTGAAAATGTTTGTTTCGAAAGCATGAATTTGAGTATGTTTAATAGATTTTGTCCTAGTTTGAAGGCTAGGGAGCAGTTGGAAGAAAGAGTTGATCTAAGTAAAGCTATTAGAAATGAAGAAAGATATGTTATTCCTATGCATAAAAATAATTTTTGGACTAATAAGTGGATGCAGGAACCTAGAAAGAATTTTTGTAGATTGCAGGTCCATCACTGTGATCCTAGTGCACAGTACAGAAGAAGTTGGGGAACATACAAGAGAAAGAGAGGATTGACACTGTGTTATAATTGTAGAAGAATGAGACATCTTGCTAAGGAATTCCATGGTACAAGTCCTATTTGTCTTTGTTGTAAAATTGTTGGCCATGAGGTTGAGGATTGTCCAAGGATGATTTATAAAGTTGAACGAATGAACAAGAGACAAGAAAACTATGTATAAATTCAAGAGACTAAAAACATGTTAGAGAAACACAAAGAGAAAGACAGAAAAATCTCAGACTAAGTTATTACAGTTGAAAGAAACGATGGATGTTCACAAAGATGTCAGTTTACCAGAGATCTTGAAAGTAAAACAACGCATAAATACAAGAATAGAAGACTTCGACATAGATTGTGTCTTGTATAAAGAAACACAAGTGAATATTATGAGTGAAGGCACTTGGGAAATTTTGTGAAAGCCTATTGTGATACCTTCATTAGGACGGATAGGCTTGTTTAAAGGTAAGATGATAACCCTATGTGGAAGAGTTACTAATGTACCTATTATTATCCATGGAACATCAACTGAAGAGGAATTTGAAGTCATTAAGTTTTTTGAGAACAACACCCCTTTCCCACTTTTGTTAGGAAAGACTTGGATTGAGAAGGATCAGATTAGAAGGAAAGCAGAGGAAGAAGATACAAAAAAGAAAAAGAAAGAACTAAGGGATTTCATAGCTAGAAAAATGGATCGACTAATAGAAGAACGAAAGGATAAGTCGAAGCAACAAAACAAAGTAACAAAATAGGAGGAACAGAAAGAAAGAGAATTAGTTGTCAAGGTTGAAAGAATGCAAGAAGGTTTGAAGGACATATCTATGCAAGAAAGAAGTATATCCACTTAGGAAGTATTAAGAGAAGGGATATTAACTTTAGACCCTTTGAGAGCACATCAGCAATACGAAGTCACTACGCTAGGAGAAGATAATAATAAGAATGGAAAGAGGAGTCTAGAAATAGTTAGAGAGACTCATATCATAGGAAATAAGGAAAGTAAACTCAGTAAAAAGAAAGCTAAGATGGAAAAGCTACAGGAATCTATAGAGAATAGATGGAAGACTTCACAGACTGGGACCTCGCAGGAGGTTGGTTCATAGGATTTGAACCTCACTGGAACAACAGGACCATGCAGAGTGGGACTTCTCCCTGGCAAAGCTATATGACCATTGGAGGCACCCCGACCATTAGAACGACGCTCCAGAACGGCTAGAAAATGCATTTATGGGTGGATGCACCACTTTTGGGACATTGAGATGGTGCCATAACAGACAAATTAGCATTTATGAAAGCATTCCTTCCCATTGGAAGAATCTATTACGAGGCCCCACTTATTTAACTCATTGGAAGCTACGTCAGGACCACTTTTTTCCACCCGTGATTAACTGAGCTAACAGAGAATTGACTGTGCGTCGAGTTGTGCTATCAGAAACTAGACGTCATTGTCCATTTGTCTACCCTGCTTATCTGTTTGCCTACCTTGAACTATCTGTTTAACAGCGAGAATGTCGAGTGAACTTACTGAATTAGAAAAGTCTTTTGAGGAGATCTTCAAGAAGTTGATGGCTGATAAACCATTATCATAAGGTGTACAAGCGTCATCGACTAGGGGACTGCAGGCTCCCCCTTTGACTGGACGTCGTTCTGGCCATGTCAACCCCTCGACTGAGCAACGAAGTAAGCATCACGGTGATATAGCTAATGCGAAGCAGATCCCGTCAATATTACCAGACTATATCCCACCTTTGGCTGGCGCGGTTAACTGTGACAGCATCCCACGAGACTTTGAGTACACCCTGATCACCTCCTACATTCCGAAAGGAATACGCATAGTTAGGAGTCAGTTATGACAGGTCCCACTACTGAAGAACAACGAATTCAATCTAGGCGACAGAAATAACTATGATATGCTCGCACCCCACTGATACTTGATGAAGACAACTGGGAAGAAGCCTCGCCTCATCTCCCATCCATGGATTAAGGAGTTGGCGCAGTCCACCGTGCTAAATGTGATGAAGATTCCCCATTTCGGGCATCACCAGGAGGTTAACGCTTGTGTTAAACTCCTTTTGTTGTGCTATCATGGCGGATACATATGGCTAGACCAATGGATTATTTTGGATCCAACGCTAATCCACTTGATTACAGAATTAAGCATGAAGGGACCCAACCCTCAACAGTTTTACCCAAGGAAAGCCTTAGACCACTCCCTGGAACAGTGCATCAAAGAAGCTTACAACGAAGTCAGAAAGGGAAAGAGAGGCTACAAGTAGCCTATATCTAGGATGGCGCAGTGCGCCTCACCTTCCAACTCATAGTTGGCAAGCTCATAAGAAAGAACTGCCCCACATAGGTCACCGTGTTCATGGTGGACCTCGTTGGAAAATGTGTGGAGGTAATGCATATGAATTGGGTGAGTTACCTCGTCAATGAACTCAAGAAAGACTGTCGTGAAGCTTAGGATCTGGGATACGAATTCCACTTTAGTTGGTTGATCGTGTTGATCACATTTGTTGCTTGGAAAATTCTTGAAGGAGACACCTTTCTGGAGATTCAACCATCAGATTCGTTGGTCGTTAGGTTCTCTACCTTGTGGTACACCAATGACATGTTGAAGCAGTGGAAGCCAAACATTTTGTTCCATGTGTATTATCAGCAACTGAAGGTTATCATTGAAGCATTTCCACGCATGACACCGTGCACCTTTCACTAATACAGACTAATAGCCAAGTTCTGTGTAGATCCTCATTTTATCTATATCACTACACACAGAGATGAGAGCAAGGAAGAGTTACAATCATATTACAAGCTAACAGATGAAGACATGGAGAAGATCATGAAGGAGTGGTTGAAGGAGTTCCTTGTACCTGCTGCTAATGCAGAACTCTCCGACAAAGACACCATAGGAAGCCCCCTAGTCACCCAGGTCGAACATGTCGGACAATCCAGTGGGACAAAGAAGAAGAAAAATAAGTAACAAGTCTAGAATATAGAGACTGTTGAGGATGACAACACCTCTGAAGAAAATAGATCTGGCTCACTAGGAGGCAGAGACGAAGCAAATGGACAAGGAGGAGGGGATGAAGGAGAAAATAAAGGAGAAGGTGAAGCTACACCATCGAAAGATCCCCCTACTAAAACAGTAACACAACAGAAGAGGAAGGTTTCTCCACGGAAACCTTCAGCAAGAAAAAAAACGCGCACCAGTAGGCCCCAATTAGAAGTAACGCTCACAGAAGACGACATCAGTTTGGTCCACGGAGCGATGGAGGATGCTTCTGAGGACATCTTGCAGAGATATGGAGCGAAGCAGGAAGAGTTGTATGGAAGGATCAAAAAAAAATTTAACAAAGTATAGCAAGCCATTCGTTTGGTCCGCACAGTACCTATTGCGTCACAGATTGTAGAATTGGAAGACGAAACAACCCAATTGAGAAGACTTGCAGATGTGACAGAGGCTTGACTTCAAAAATTCCAAGAAGAGAAGGAGAAGGCTACAGAATCCATGAAACAAGAGAAAGAGGAAGTCTTAGAGAAATTATGAGTAGCACGATACTATGTAACCGCCTATGAAAATTAGAAAGAAGAGTTTTGGGCGATGCTCCATGAGGACAAAGTGAAGCTACAGAGAGAAAATGAGCAGTTGCTCGCAGAATGAGCTACGATCAAGGAAGCAGTGAATAAAGCATGTCTCTTTGCACCTGTCTTGGTACAGGAGGAATAGGAGTCAGTCGAGGCTCAAGTAGTGAAGCTCGTCGAGACCATCCATCAGTTTCAAGAGAGGATAACAGAGTTGGAGATCCAAGCAGTACTGAGCACCCTGCAGGAGGTGCATGACCAGAGGGATGAAGCCACTAAGAACGTAGTAGTAAGGATCAGAGCCCTCACCTCAGAATGAAAACAGTTGAGCGATAGAAGCACGTGGACATATGAATTCCTCACAGAAGATCCAGACCTAAGGAAACTGGAAGTGCAGTTACAGGAGGCACAACAACAGGCATTCTTTGTGCAGGCACAGATGAAACTACTCACCGCAATTGAAAGAATGAAGAGATCTCAAGAGAAGTGCATGGTACATCAAAATATTACTGCCATCCAGGGTAGGGTAATGGAAGTCACGCAGAAACTACAACCTGTGCAGGATGAAACCTACAAGGTGTTTAAATAAATTGAAGGACAAGGATCGCAATTGGACCAAGTGGTTGCGACAGCAGAACAACGCCTGGAAGGGCCTGTTACAGAGAAAATGATCCAAGAGATTATTGAGCAGGAGTCTCAAGTGAAGTAGCAAGTCGAGGTAGCTCGAGTGAAGCTCGAGGCCTTCAAAGCAGCATTGCCCATACCTAAGTGACTCGGGACGAGAACCCCGCAGGAGGTGTGTGACCAGAGGGAGGAAGCCTCTAAGAACGCAGTAGTAAGGATTAGAGCCCTCGCCTCAGAATGAAAACATCTGAGCGATAGAAGTGTGGACATATGAATGCCTCACAAAAGATCCAGAGCTAAGGAAACTGGAAGTGCAGTTACAGGAGGCGCAGCAGCAAGCATTCTTTGTGTAGGCGCATATGAAACTACTCACTGGAGTTGAAAGAATGAAGAGATATCAATAGAAACGTGTGGTACAACAGCAGATTACTGTCATCTAGGGTAGGGTAATGGAAGTCGGATAGAAACTACAACCTGTGCAGGATGAAGCCTACAAGGTGTTTGAATAAATTGAAGGACAAGGATCGCAATTGTACCAAGTGGTTGCGACAGCAGAACAACGCCTGGAAGGGCCTGTTACAGAGAAAATGATCCAAGATCTCATTAATAAGGAGGCTCAGGTGAAGCAACAAGTTGATGCATCTCAAGTGAATCTCAAGGCCTTCGAGGCAACATTTTCCAGACCTGAGTGACTTAGGACGAGTCACGGGTGAGTGTAGGGGGCTTGATGGCCCTCGACCAAGTTTTGAGGAAACCTTGGTCAGGTTTGGACTACTTTTGGACTTCGATAGGTTGGTTGAAGATGGAGTGCCCAGGATGAGCTGAGATCGTGGATCTCACTTATTTTTCAGGCTATGTGGACCCAGCAAGGGGTTCTTTAGATTTTTTGTAATGGGTTATGGGATGTCGGCCCATGGGTTTACCCATGATTAGGCCTTATTGTAAGGGATTGTAAAAGTATAAATAAATAAGAATGTATGGTAGAAGGGGAGAAGAAAAGGAAATAGCTTGTGAAGCTAAGTGCAAGTAGTTTTGAGTTGCTTTGTGCCAAAAAAATGTGTAAGTTTTAAGGCTATGTGCCTAGACCTAGTTTTGGAAGGAGGATCTGGTGCTCAGTGCACAAATCTCTTATCCTATGTGAATCAGGGCTCTATGGCTTGGTGCACAGGAGCAGATGAATGTAATAGATTGAGGAATAATAAAGAACACGAAGCATTTGGTGGACGTAGCCCCACATTGGGTGACCCACATATATCTTGTGTATTTTGGTTAATTGGTGTTGTGTTGTTTATGTTATGAATCTGCTCAGTGCTTTGCTTATTATGTATGTTAGATAGATATGTTGATTCTTAGTGCTTTATTTGTGTTGAGGATGAATTAATGTTAGATCTAACCTAATTCTATGTGCTAAGTGGTTGAAGTGCTTAATCTTTATTGATACTACGTTGATCTATCTTTGGGTATGTTCTGTGATGTTAATAAAGCTAATGAACTAATGCATGTCACCTTCTAAGTGTTGCTAGAATACTCTGCGAAGTGTTATTATCACAGATCTGTGTCCAAGCTTGGCTACAAACACCTGAGTCATGTAACCCCCCCTACTTCTACCTCAGGTGAGATTTCTCCTGCTTCACAGGTGTTGCCAAAAGGGTCGGTATTTAGGGTTTTGTTGGTGCGTTGTTGAAGTGTTGAACCCTAGTTCTGTCCCTATGCCAACAAAGATACTCTCTAGTACCTGGGTAATCGGGTAGTATGACTAAGGGTATGGTAGAACCTCCTTAGTTGGTGCCCTGAGATATTGGGTCAAGTACTATTGTTCGACCCTGAATGTATATCAGAGAGCTATAGCACAAGGAAAACACTTTTCCATAGGCACCTTGTAAACCCTAACCCATAGGGAACATACTAGACTAAGAACATAAAGGATATTTTTTTTGTGCAACCTTTCCTCTTGCATTGTGGTTCCGAAATTACTACACATATTTTTCTATTAAGAATTTGGGCATTTCAACACTGCAGTATTATTCAGGTCAGAGTAAAAATTAAAAAAAAAAAATTGAGTCTGAACGACACCCTTATTTGAGACCTATCTCATTGGATTCCCCTTTTTGTTATGATCGTTGTGATACTTATCAATTTTCACCTTCTTTTTTACCCTATGGAACCATACCCTTTCCAGCACCTTTATTTCCCACTTATCCCATTGATTTTTTCTCATTTCCCTACTTGTAGTGGTATATATCACTTATTTACTTTTTAGACATGGACCCACCCCTCTTCCTCTCATGACTTCCACCATCCAAGAAGAAACCAATTATAAAATGAATAATGACCTTCCTTCCCTTAAGGTCCAAGTGAATACTCAAATTCCTACCATTCATGCCAAAATGAACTACATCCAGGAACAACTAGGTATCCAAATTGTTGAATTCAATTCCACTCTCCAAAACTTCATGAACAAATTCCAAGGTCCTTCCTCCTCTAACCCACCTATATATACTGAAGATGTTGAATCCAATCGACCTTTTCACTCTCATTCCAACTCCCTACCTCGTGACCCATGTCTTCCTAGAGTCAAGGTGAACAAATTTGATGGCTTATATCCAACAACCTGGGTCACTCAAATCGAACATTATTTCTCCTTGCATGGAATTATTGATGATTTGACCAAGCTTCATTACATAATTCTCTATTTGGATCCGGAATAATGGAAATGGTGGCAATGGTGTAGAAATTCACGTCAAGGGTATGTTTCTTGGTCACAATTTGTTGCTAAGATATATGGATTCTTTGATACAGACACCCACCATTTAGAACATCTGACCAAGTTGAAATAGGATGGAACATGGGAAGATTTTATTTTTTTCGTTGAGCACTTGGATTTCCAAATGGAGGACATGACAAATTCTTTTTTCAGGGCATGCTTTATTATTTGCCTCAAGAATGAAATCTGAGCTTGTTGCACACACCGAACACATTGAGAGGGGGGGATGAATTAGTGTAGGACTCTTTATACACTTCTTTTAACACTTTATTTAGAAACCACTTCAAACATTATTATTTATTCACAATTAGCTACTTTCATATAACAACATTCATCAATAATAATAAACCATCACCATAATGAACATAGAGAACACCAAATATATGTCTAAGATTTTGTATTATGTGTTATAAGATACTACAATACTTTGGGTTTATCAACACCAACTGAAAAGAAAACCAAATCCAAGAGAGAACCAACTCTCAATACAAGACCCAACTTGCAGATCCTAACACCAACTGAGATGTGAGGAATCCAACCCTCAAGTACAAGACCCAACTTGTAGATAGCAAACAATATGTCAAATATTTTCTACAGTTCCACGACCTGTATATACTGCAACACGTAGGTATATGTGCCCTTCTTAATTGAAACCCATGGATGTTCGTTCCTCTCTGCACTGCAACTCACATACTTCTTTAGAACCCTTCCAATTTCACTTTTACTGATTATATCACAACTATGTCACCTGCATTGTCCTTGTCACAACTCTGTCATTGTCTTATCAATATGTATTTGATCATAAAAACATGTGCCATACCATTCATCAAGTGTATACTACCAGGCATACTATCTCAAGTTTCCATCACAAATCAAAAGATACATCAACAATGAATCATGAACTGGATCATTAACCATGTACAACATTTTCCATATACCATATTATCAATCATATGCATATCTAAAGAATTTCCAACAACCTATGCATGTCCCTCATGCATACATCATCATATAGCATAGATATCTCTCAACCAAGTAAAAGTAGCTCAAAATATGTGAATTATAAGAATCATATCAAAATTGTACCATACATAAGAGTGTTTCTCTCTTAGACAACCAACCAACATATAYYATATCTGGATCTCACAATAACCATACCAAGAATGCATCAAGAATTCATCATACCATCACTAAGATGCAACATCATAAGCATAGAGACTTACCCTTGCACACTGTAACTAACCCGATGTCACAGGTCTCAGATCAACAAACCAAACTCATCCTCAACAATCTGGATCAACCATACCTTCTCATGCGTGCACAATCTCTTCTACATATCTGTACTTTTCTCTTCTATAGCTCATGGGTGTCCGCGCTTTCCTCCACTGTGGTATGTGGATGTCTACACCCTAACTGCACTGCAACTCGTAGATTTCTTAGAGATTAGGGTTACTTGAGTTTATTGCAACTCTGAGACATTACCCTCGTCCTTCCTTCGTAAATTTAGATGTGTCAATGAGTACCTGCAATAAACCTTTCCCCGGATAATGGATATTCAATGTGCTCAAAGTTCCTCCTCATAAGAGACCCTTTCTCTCTTATTTATACTCTCCAAGCAGCTTCCTCTAGAGCTTATCTTTTAATCAACTTCCTTCTGTTAGGGATAACCCACTTCTAACTACTTTGTCCACTTACAACCACTTTATCCACAAATAGTAAACTCACCACTTCTTGTTGCAAATAATTTATTTTTAATTATTTTCTTTTGCAACAACTTAACCCATGATTAACTCCTAGTTACAACCACTTTGACTAGTCAACTTCTTCTAGGAGCTTCATATATTAATTTGAATTCTTTGACCTTATTGACTTATTTGACCTTCTAGGGGCTTCTATATAACTCATGAGGGTTATCCAACTTCACAAGGCCATATCTCCCTAGCCATGAGGAATTGTGTGGCGTACCACATATTATCGGAAATGGCACAACATGTACTATCCATCTAGAATAATCCACCTGCAAATTCACTAATCTTCATTACATTATTCCTCAACTAGACTTCGGTTCCTTAACCACACCTAGGGATACTCAACCACTTAACCATTTTGACTTCATAAAGCGTCTTCCTGTGAGGGATTTCACCATAAGGGGATCACTTTGGATTTCATCCATTTGGTACTTCATATCAACCATGACATGACATTAATGATACAACTTCCTTTGACATCAACCATTGAAAACACATCACTATGACACCACTTGAAATAAACCCTTTGACATCAATGACAACATAGTACATCAATCGTATGAAACCAATGACAACATAATCCAACAATCTCCCCCTTTGGCATTGATGGAAACACTAATATTGATGTTAACACCAATCATTGATGGAAATAATGATGGAAACACTTAGACATGGAAATGCTCATGCTCCTTCTATGATCATCGCTCCTCATCAATGTATCTATCTCTCCACATAAATGTTTCTATCTCTCCCCCTTTGAGATCAATGGAAAAGGGTATATCTCTTTGGGGATAATTCCCTTTATTGAATTGTCCTTGAGGCTACTCTCCATGTATCTGATGACTATCTCCCCCTTTTACAAAGGATATCACTCCAATGTAATGTTGATGGCATGGTTGCTAATTCTCCCTCGATGATCATCTCTATCATATCTCCTTCTGGACTCATACATATGTAACCAATCATGGGAAAAGAATAACTCCCCCTATGGGTATGTCTCCCCCTATCTTCTCTGGAAGATTCTATGTAATCATTGTAAACAATATGCTAGCATTGTAATCTTCTTCTGCTAAAGATGTTGCTGCTCTACTAGAAAACTAATCAACTTCTCAACAATATTGTATCAAGAATACAATATTATTCCATCCCTTTGACGATCCTTGGACCTGACCATGCATCACACAATGATCCATCAACTGTACCATCTCAGACACTACATAAAATATGTTGTACGATCAAACCAAGTTGCAACTCATATATACACCCTTTTTCAAGGTTTTACCACATGTATGCGGCTTCACAACAAACATCTCATGTATGTACGTGAGTTTTCTTTAGACAGATCACATATGTATGTGATTATTCCAAAAGGAACCCACGTATGCCTCAGTGCCTTCTTTCATCTCTAGTTGTTCAATTTTCTTCACCCACTTCTGAGAATGTCCTAGTTTATCTGTAATTGTACTCTGAGCTTCCATCCTTTCAACATTATATTCCTTCCATGTTTCATGTGCTCTTCTTGCCATATTATGTAAAGCACTCATCATTGATTGTCTCCTTGAATTCTAACAATCCTGATATTTGCAGCCAAATTCACTACCACTATAACATCTCATGGTGTCACAATGTGGAACAATGTGTCCCACTAGATTACATATCCAACATCTTAAGATGTTATTCAATCTTCCAACATCTTTCCTTACTACAATCCAAAGCTTTGTGACCATATCCATTACATGATAAGTAGTGACCATGAAAAACATTTTCATACATGTGCTTTGTTGTCCACCTTGAAGGTGTCTCTCTTCTGAATTTGCTTTGAGGTGTACGAATGGCTTCTTGATATCTTCCTTGTTCTGACATTCCAAAAGTTTCCTTGCTTTGTGAAAGTGCTTGAATTGCAACTTTACTTCCACCATTTGAAAAATATGAACTTACCTCATGCTTCTTAGAAGTGATAGCTTTATAATGTGTTGCTTCCTTATTATATCCAAGACCATATTTATCATTTGGTGATATTTGACTATCCAAGATTTCATCCAATATTGTTGAGTTGTTCATGTACTTGATATGATTATTTGACTTCTCTGCTTTCCTTCTGAGATCAACAACTTCTGCTTCCAACTTATGGCATGATTCTTATTTTTCATTTACTTGATTCTTCAATAGTTCCTCTATCATTTTGGATTCTTCGAGTTGGGTCCTTAGATTGACATTGATTTCTCTTGTTTCTTTGACCTCTTCAAAGCTTTTTCTAAGCTCATCATCTACCATCTTCTCTTCTTATGCTTAACTAATTATTTCATTCTTTAGTCTCTTAATCTCTTCTTCTTTTTCTTTTAATCGGGTCCTTTGCTTAATTTCACTTTCTTCTTGTTTCCTGAGCATTTGTTTTAGTGTCATCAAATGCCTTTGGTACCTTTTTAGGGTTTCCTTAGTGATTATTTCAAGATCCTCAAAAGCATTTGAATCGTCTTATATTTTATTGCTAACTTCTTCTAAACCATCTATAACTTTATCTTTAAGCTTCAACAAATACTCTTCTTCATCTATAAGATAAATGTAAGTTGATTCTAAACAAACTTCTTCTAGAGATTCTTATTTATTTGAAAGAGATCATTCAACATCATTACATTTAGAATTATTGCAATCAAAATATTTTGGAGAGTCTTTCCCTTCATTGATGACTGAGTCTTGATATGCCTTCTCTAACTTCAACCATAGGTCCTTGATGGAGGTACATTTTCTTATGATTTCTTTGGTATAACCTGAAAGTTTATTGAGGATGGTCTTGAATGATATTTTATTATTCTTCTTTTCTTCCTTTTGAACTAAGAATTTTTATTGATTCTTTGAGGGAACTGATCCAACAACAATTGTATCCCAAACACCTACTCCTTTTGACTTCAAATAACCTTTTTATTCTCCATGCTGAGTAATCTGTCTCATCAAAGAATGGAACTTCCATTGCATGTTCATATATTTGTGTGTCCATGGATCTCCTTCAATCTTGTAAGGATTGCAGTGAAGGTCTTCTCTAATACCAATTGTTCGACACACTGACCACACTGAGAGGGCGGGGGGTAAATCAGTGTAGGAATTTTATTCACTTCTTTTAACACTTTAGTTAACAACCACTTCAAATAGTTGTTGCATTACTGAGAGGGGGGGTGAATCAGTAATAGCGCAATTGTAATCATTTTTATCCAAATAAACCAAGTGTTATATCAATGTAGAATTATTATCCAATAATGAGCAATAAGAAATGAACAATCACACACATACACATACACAGTACACCAGTATTTTACGTGGAAAACCAAATCGGGAGAAAACCACGAAATGTTTTTTCTTATATGTCTTAAAGAATTACATTCATTGGAAGCACCAACTTCCTTTGTTTTCCAGCTGCAACTGGCAGGAGTCTCCAACCCCCTAGTTTCTCAGGATACAACCTGAGGGAAGCTCCAACTCCCCAGATCTCTGGCTACAACCAGAAGGAGGCTACAACCCCCTATTTTCTACGGCTATAACCAGAAGGTGGCTACAACCACCTGTCCTTGCTCCATCCAACCGCCCTGAAGTAGAAGTAGAATGATGGAACCACTGTCAATCTGTCACTATGAGATATACTTTTGTACAATTGCAACAACATGTACCACTGACCTATATCCAATATGTACAACTTCCCTATAATCAATATGTACATGAGTTGAACATGTATCTACAAAAATTACAACAGATATGCGACATGTAGTGTTGGAGCCCGCGTATGTACGCGCCCTATCTATTATGCATCCCACGTATGTATGCTACCAAACTATTATGCAACCTCTGTATGCCTTATGAAAACTCGAGTTTCCTTTTCTTGAAAACTTCTGACCTTATGTAACTTCATTCACATAGATCTGTAACTTGTCACTGTATCCAGACTGTAACTGTACCCTGTGCATGCATCCTCATATATAACCTTTACTCAAGACAGGTATGTCTTTCTCTAGTCATCTTTCATATAGGTATGTGTAATCATGAACAAGTATAATATCCCTCACATGATCTTAGTCATCAAACCCTTTCTGATATTCAGTCTCCCAATACATCAACTACTACACAAATACAAGCTCTCAACCATGTACCATAAAAACCCTTAGCCATATGCCAAGAAACACAATATGTGCCTCACAAGAAGTATCAATGATGAATATACCAACACTGTATTTTTGTAGATATGAATTATGCAGAAGATCCCATGAAGCCACTAGTCTCTGTAGGGAGACTCCTCAAATCTCCATTGTCATTCCTCATGCATACATCAAAATCCAACTATTCATAGAAATAAGACATACCTTTTGAACCAATGGATGGATCTGAGCGCTTTAGACTTTCCTGGGAGCTTGATCTCAAAATCTATAACCTATGTGTCTTCATCTCTTCAAGTTTCCATGGATTTACCAACATGTACGCACCTTGTACACAGACAAACAACATATAAATCAGAGTGTACACAACTTGTACACAGACAACCCGCATATAACTCAGCATGTATGCAGTTTGTACATAGACAGCCCGCGTATAACTCAGCATGTACGCAACTTGTACACAGACAACCCACATACACCTCAGAAAATAGGGTTTTGTTGTAATTCCGAGAATTTCGTCGTCAACCCTTCATGCTACCTCAAACATTCGCCACTTCAGATGTATCCACAAGTATTTACAAGAATCTTTACACAAGAAAATAGATATACAATATGTACAAGTGTGTGTATAATGAGTGAGCTTTTCCTCTTATTTATATCTTCATGTAGATTTACACTTTCCTTATTTTAGGGCTTCTTCATTTAAAATAATTTCTATTGCAAAGAACTTTGACCCTTGGGGGCTTCTATAAGACTTATGATGGGTTCTCCAACTTCATATGGTAATAACTCTCTAACCGTGAGAAGTTATGTGGCGTTCCACATACCATCAGAAATGGCATGACAAGCACTATCCATCTACAATAGTTTCACTGACAAATTCATTGTCCTTCATCTCATTATTCCTCAAATAAGCATGGGTTATCTTACTCTGCAAAGCGTCTTCCCGTGAGGGCTTTCACCATAAGGGGACCACTTTGGATTTCATCCATTTTTACTTCTTATCAACCATGAAAAGACAATAATGACTCATATTTACATCAAACAATCTTGGGTCCATCACCCAAACCTTGTGCTACGAGGATTTCTTCAAGGGTTGAAATTAATGAAAACCAACCTTAATCAACAATCTCCCCCTTTGGCATTGATGGAAACACTCTGATGCAATACTAAAATCATATCATTCATGCTCCCCCTAGAACCATGTCTTTGTCCTCTGTAGCTAATAAATATTCTCCCCCTAGAAGCATGCCTCTGTCCTTTGCCTCTATCCTCTGCATCTGATAAATCTCTCCCCCTTTGTCATCAATGGAAAAGGTATATTTCCATCCGGGGTTTCTCCCCCTGACTGAATTGTCCTCTTATGGTGCTTCCTCATGTAAATATAAGACATATAAGATAAGCATTCAAAAATCATTCATTTTGGAGTAGAAATAACTCCAAGTCTCTTGCAAAGATCTTCAAAGGATTCCCGTGGAAGTGGTTTTGTGAAGATGTCTGCCACTTGTTCTTTTGTGCCCACATACTCAACTCTAATGTTCTTTTCTGCAACCTACTCCCATAGAAAGTGATACTTGATTGGAATGTGCTTCGTCTTGGAGTGCATCATCGGGTTCTTCAAGATACTAATGGAGCTTGTATTATCACAATAGATTGGAATATGCTCATCATACTCAACGTGTATATCTGTCAGAGATTGTTTCATCCAAATAACCTATGTACAACATGATGTTGTTGCAATATACTTTGCCTCGGTTGTAGATAAAGATATTGATGATTGTTTCTTGCTTAGCCATGATACTAAACACTCACCCAAGTAGAAAGTTGCTCCACTGATGCTTCATCGGTCATCAATACAACCTGCCCAATCTGCATCTGTGTAGGCAATAAGTGATAGATCCTTTCCTTTTGGATACCATAATCCAAACTCTTTTGTTCCTTTGAGATATATGAAAATCCTCTTCACTTCTAACACATGTGACTCCTTTGGTGCTGCCTGAAATCGTGCCACCTGTCCATTTGCCTTCATTACATCTGGTCTAGATGTTGTCACATATAATAGGTTGCCAATCATTGACATGTATTTCCTCTGATCTATAGACTTTGAATCATCATATTTTCTCAATTTGCAACTGGTTTGCATTGGAGTGGAACTGGTTTGTAATATTCCATTCCGAACCTCTTTATAATTTCTCTAATATACTTAGTTTGAGAAATAAAGATTCCTTGGTTGCTTTGACGTATCCGAAGTCCCAAAAAGAAGGATAGTTCTCCAAGTAATGGCATTTCAAATTCATTCTGCATATCTTTTGCAAATTTCTGGCTTAACCTATCATCATCACTACCAAATATAATATCATCAACATAAACTTCAATTAATAAAATATTACCTTGACTTACCTTGATATAGAGGTTGTTGTTTGCACTTCCTTTTCTGAGCCCTGCCTACTACAAATACTTATCAAGTCTAGAGTACAATGTTCTAGGAGCCTGTTTTAGACCATACAATGCCTTCTTTAATTTACATATAATATGTGTTCTCTGACAACTGAAATCCTTCTGGTTGTTCAATGTATACTTCTTCTTCAAGTTCCCCATTCAAAAACATTGGTTTTATGCCCATATGATATACTTTAACATTTTTGGAGCATGCATAGGCTAAAAGCAAATGGATTTCTTCCATTCTTGCAACTAGGGAAAATGTCTCTTCAAAGTTGATTCCTTCAATCTGTGCATATCCTTTACATATCAATCTAGATTTGTTCCTTGTAACTTGTCCATCTTCATTTAATTTATTCCTGAAAACCCATTTTGTGCCGATCACATTCTTATTATTTGGTCTTGCAACCAATTCCCAAGTGTCATTTTTCTCTATTTCATCCAATTCTTTATCCATGGCCGTATTCCAAAATTCATCCTTGTTGGCTTCTTCAAAACAGTTTGATTCAATTGTAGATAAGAGTGCTAGGTGTGTTTGTTTTGGTGAACGGATTTTTCTTCTAGTCTCAACTCCTGCATATTTGTTTCCAATAATCCGATCTGAAGGATGATTCTTCTGTACTCGTTTTCTAGGTGTCTTTAGAGATACTTGTTGAACTTGCTCTTCTGTTTCTGTCAGATTCTCTTCATCTTCCTCTTCTACTTCATCTTCTGCTTCTTCTTTGAAAAGTTGTTCCATTGATTTGTTTTCTTCTTCCTTTGATTTTGGTCTTCCTGTTTCATCAATTGTTACGTTGATGCTTTCCACAACTTTGTTCAATATTAGATTGTAACACTTGTATACTTTCCTTGTACTTGAGTATCCAACAAGTACTCCTTTGTCCACACAAGAGTCAAACTTTCCAATTCTTCCATCTTCTCTTTTGATGTAGCATTTGCTTCCAAAAACTCTGAAGTGCTTAACATTTTATGGTCTTCCTTTCCATAGCTCGTAGGGATTTTTATCAGTGTTGTTTATGAGCATTACTTTTTTTTGAATGTGAATTGTTGTATGCACTGTCTGTGTCCAAAATAAATCTGTCAATTTGGAATCCATTAGCATTGTTCAAGCCATTTCCTATATTGTCCTGTTCTTTATTTCAACAACTCCATTCTGTTGAGGTGTCCTACCAATGGAGAATTGCCTTTTTATTCCATGACTACTACAGTAGTCCATAAATTCCTTTGAAGTGAACTCTCCTCCATTATCAGATATCAAGCATTTGATTCTTGAATCCATCTCATTTTCAACCATTTCCTTGTAGATCTTGAATTTTTCAAAAGCTTCTGACTTGTTCTTGAGAAAGAAAACTGCAATCATCCTTGTATAATCATCAACTAATAACATAAAGTATCTCTCACCTTTTAATCCCTTTGTTGTAGTTGGTCCAACTAGATCAGTATGCACAATTTCCAGTGGTCTTGTTGTTGAGTATTCCTTTGATTTGAACATGGTCTTTGTTTGATTTCCTTGTTTACAATGCTTGCATAAAGTGTTGGTTGGTTTTGTGATCTAGGGAATTTATTTGACTGCTTCTCTTTTGCTGACTTTGACAAGGTTATTAAAATGCATGTGACCCATTCTTCTATGCCATAGCCAAATTTCATATTCCTTTCCTAGACAACACTTTTCATTTCCAATTTCACTTAACACATATATGTTGTTTGAAGTTCTAGCAGTTGTACCGACCAATTTCTCTGAACCTTCTCTTCTTATCTCGCACTTCTGTGAATCGAAAGTAACTTTATGACCTTGGTCACACATTTGACTCACACTTAGAATATTATGTTTCATATCTTCTACCAGTAGAACATTTTGTGCCTTTTCATTCTTGTTCCCAATTCAGACAGTGTCTTCTCCAATGATTTTGGCTGAATTATCATTTCCGAAGGATACTGATCCATTTCTTTCCTTTCACAATGTAAGAAATTTGTCTCTATCACCTCTCATGTGTTTTGAACACCCACTGTCAACATACCAGCCGTGTTTCTTTTTCTTAGCTTGTAGAGCGACTGTGCATTCTTCATTGCTATACTGATCTTGCTTTCTTATCCATGTCATTTTCTAAGGTTATTGTATGTGACTGTTGTTATTCTGTTGAGGTTCTTTAGGAGGGATTGTTTTTCTGCAATATTTGGCCACGCATCCAAAATTGTTACATTTGTAACATTCCACTTCAGTGCTCAAAGATTCAAACCCGTTGTAACTTCTTCTTTGTGTTTCACTAGGTCTTCTTGAATAACTCCTTTGTGTATGACTCTCAAAGTTGTTATTGTTCATGTTCTTAGCTTTGCAATTCACATCTTTATGTCCAGAATTATCACATGCATAACATAAACCAAAAAATATAGTTTGATACATGGGAGTTGAAGATCTGTTGAAAGGAGGTTCTCTTATGAATCCTTCTTCTTCTTGAGGCTTATCTGACTATTGTTGATTCTGAAATCTGAATATTCTCGGTGGAGGAGTGTCCATGTAATCTTCCTTGTATATATTCCTATCCCCTTTGATTGTTTCTGCATAAATTTTTGGATTTGTTTCTTGATCTGTTGTTTTGGAGCTTGATCCCTTTTCTGTCTGATTGTATCCAAGTCCAGACTTGTCAATGTGATATTTTGACTACTAATAATGTCATCCAGAACTTTTGAGCTATTCTGCATATTTTTCTTTTGAATACCCTTTCTTAGTGTGAAAATCTATGATTCCAAGTTTCCAATGATCTTATCATTTTCTTCTAGTTGTTCTTTGAGTGCCTTTTCAATTATTTTATCTTCTTCTATTTGAACCTTCAATTTTGTGATCATTTGTTCTAGTTCTCGAGTGTCCTTTTTCTTGTCTAGTTCTGCTTGTAGTTTCTTGTTTTTATTCTTTTCTCTTCTGATAACTTCTATGGCACACATTAATTCTTCTCGATGGTCAACATCTGCCTCTTCAATTTCATCTTCGACTTCTTCATATCCTTCTTCGGCTTCTTCATATTATTCTTCGAAGTCTTCTTTGTCAGAATCTTTTACTGCCATGAATAGAACTCTTCCTGTCTCACTGTCACTGATTTCATCTTCATATGATGATGAGATGTCTCCTTTGATGCATAAGTTTTTCTTGAAATCTTTCTTTGTAGTTATTTTGCCTTTATATGTGTGTTTGTCTTTTGAGTAACCTTCATCATTTCTCTTTTTC
>JZKD02S1996225.1:26297-37553 GCA_000966675.3 Picea glauca | reverse complement strand
AGTAACCTTCATCATTTCTCTTTTTCTTATGAGGACATTTGTTAGCAAAATGACCAATACCATCACAATTAAAAAAAATTAAAGGAAGCTTACCTCTATACCTACCATTGGCTCCCTTGTTCAGTCTTTTGATGAAGTTGGCCACTTCTTCATCATCTTCTGAGACGTCGTTGCTGCTACTATATTCTTCTTGTTACTTCTTATTTTTCTTTGATCTTTTGGATGCTTTGAAGGCTCCTTCTTTTACATCTGGATTTTCCTGTTCAATTCTCATTTCATATGTTGTGAAGATTCCATGCAGTTCGTCCATGCTTATTGATTTTAGATCTGATCTTTCTTTTAGTGCTAATATATTAGGGTTGAATCTCATAGGAAGAGATCTTAGTACCTTTTGAACAATTACAATTTCTTCGATTTCTTCTCCCAATCTTATGACTGCATTCACTGTTTCATCAAATCGTAAGAAGTAGGCTGCAATATTCTCATCTTCCTTCATTTTTAGTTGTTCGAACTGACCTCTGTAAGTTTGAGACTTTGTTTCTTTGACTTTTGTATCTCCTTCATAAATATTTCGAAGCTTGTCCCAAATCTCTTTAGTGGATTTACAATGTGCAACTTTGGTGAATATTGTATCACTGAGACCATTCAAAAGTGCATTTGTAGCTTTGAAATTATTCTCACTGAGTTTCATTGCTTTGTCATTTGTTGGTGGAACTGTTGGTCCTGTGTATCCATCTACAATTGATTTCCAAACTTGAAATCCCTATGCTTGTATATATGTCTTCATCCTTATGCTCCAAAAATCATACTTTCGTCCATCAAACTGTGGTATTCCATTTTTATACAAGTTGGTACTTTCCATGATCTACCTTTCAGTGGTTAAATTGATTTCTAAAGGAACCTGATCTGATACCAATTGTTGGATTACTGAGAGGGGGGATGAATCAGTAATAGCGCAATTGTAATCCTTTTTATCCAAATAAACCAAGTTTTATATCAATGTAGAATTATTATCCAATAATGAGAAATAAGAAATGAACAATCACACACATACATAGTACATCGGTATTTTATGTGGAAACCCAAATCGGGAGAAAACCACGTAACGATTTTTCTTATATGTCTTGAATAATTACATTCATTGGAAGCACCAACTTCCTTTGTTTTCCAGCTGCAACTGGAAGGAGGCTCCAACCCCCTAGTTTCTCAAGCTACAACATGAGGGAATCTCCAATTCCCCAGATCTCTGGCTACAACCAGAAGGAGGCTACAACCCCTTATTTTCTCTGGCTACAATTGGAAGGTGGCTACAACCACCTGTCCTTGCCCCGTCCAACCTCCCTGAAGTATAAGTAGAAAGATGGAACCACTGTCAATCTGTCACTGTGAGATATAGTGATGTACAACTGCAACAACATGTACCACTGACCTGTATCCAATCTGTACAACTACCATGTAATCAATCTGTACCTGAGATGAACATGTATCTACAAAAATTACAATAGATACACGACATGTAGTTTTGCAGCCCACATATGTACGTGCCCTATCTATTATGCAGCCCGCGTATGTACGCTACCAAACTGTTATGCAACCTGCATATGCCTTATGAAAACTAGGGTTTCCTTTTCTTGAAAACTTCTGACCTTCTGTAATTTCATTCACATAGATCTATAACCTGTCACTGTATCCAGACTATAACTGTAACCTGTGCATGCATCCTCATATATAACCTTTACTCAAGACAAGTATGTCTTTCTCTAGTCATGTGTCATATAGGTATGTGTAAGCATGAACACGTATAATATCCCTCACATGATCTTAGTCATCAACCCCTTTCTGATATTCCGTCTCTTAATACATTAACTACTACACAAATACAAGCTCTCAACCATGTACCATAAAAACCGGTATCCATATGCCAAGAAATACAAGATGTGCCTCACAAGAAGTATCAATTATGAATATACCAGCATTGTATTTCTGTAGATCTGACTTATGCAAAAGATCCCATGAAGCCACTAGTCTCTCTAGGGAGAATCCTCAAATATCCATTGTCATTCCTCATGCATACATCAAAATCCAACTATTCATAGAAATAAGACATACCTTTTGAACCAATGGATGGATCTGATGTATCTGAGCACTATAGACCTTCCTGGGAGCTTGATCTCAGAATCTAGAACCTCTGCATCTTCATCTCTTCAAGTTTCCATGGATTTACCAACATGTACGCACCTTGTACACAAACAGCTCATGTATAACTCAACATGTACACATCTTATACATAGACAACCCGCATATAACTCAATATATACGCAGGTTCTACATATACAGCCTGCGTATAACTCAGCATGTACACAACTTGTACACAGACAAACTGTGTACACCTCAGAAAATAGGGTTTTGCTATAATTCCGAGAATTTCATCGTCAACCCTTCGTGCTACCTCAAACGTTCGCCACTTCAGATGTATCCACAAATTTACAAGAATCTTTACACAAGAAAATAGATATACAATATGTACAAGTGTGTGTATAATGAGTGAGCTTTGACTCTTATTTATATCTTCATGTAGCTTTACACTTTCCTTATTTTAGGGCTTCTTCATTTAAAATAATTTCTTTTGCAAAGCGCTTTGACCCTTGGGGGATTCTATAAGACTTATGAGGGGTTCTCCAACTTCATATGGTCATAACTCTCTAATCGTGAGGAGTTATGTGACGTTACACATACCACCGGAAACGACATGACAAGCACTATCCATCTAGGATAGTTTCACTGACAAATTCACTATCCTTCATCTCATTATTCCTCAAATAATCATGGGTTCTCTTACTCTGCAAAGCGTCTTCCCATGAGGTCTTTCACCATAAGGGGACCACTTTGGAGTTCATCCATTTTTACTTCTTATCAACCATGACAATACAATAAGGAGTCATCTTTACATCAAACAATATTGGGTCCATTACCCAAACCTTGTGCTACGGGGATTTATTCAAGGGTTGACATCAATGACAACCAACCTTAATCAACAATGGTATCATTCATTCACAATTAGATACTTTCATATAAAAACATTCATCAATAATAATAAACCATCACCACAATGAACACACATAACACCATATATATGTGTAAGCTTTTGTATTTTTCTTCCACGAGAAAAAAAGTGCAATTATATTCATCTGAAGAGAACCAAATTACATTTTGAAGGTACCTTAGGAACAACCCAACCATGGGTAAAGTAATCAAAAAATAAATTCTCGAAGGGGCCCAATAGCTGACTAGAAATCCTCAAGGAAATAGCAAAAACAAGGGCAACAAGAGATCCAACAACACAAGTTGCAAAAGGAGAAATCCCCAAACCCTACCATGTAAGGAAACAAATACTCCAAAGGATAGATGGACCAGGTTATAGTGACATACAATCCAAAATAATGCCTTAAGTCAAAGAAACCTTGCACCCACAAGAAACAAAAACACCAACACACATCCAATAGAAAAAGGTCCAGGAGTTGCCCACCCTTTGAAAGGACCTCAAAGTATTGACCTCGACACAAAATAAATAATGTGTGCCCATAAGAAGGACCTAAAATATCAAACCAAACCACCATCATGAGTGAGAGGCAATATATTTAATGTTAGACAAGAGAAAGACCAACACAAGGCCCAAAAAAGGGGATCAAAACTCCAACCAAAAGCACTGAAAGTGTTGTAACACTGCATCAACACCAGGGCTCCTTGAGAAAAATATGAATATGAATCAAAACTAAAAGCCAGAAGTATAGAGTGAATTTTGGAGGTTGTAATCTTCCTTGACCTTGAAGGTTCCTTTTGGGGATTGTCCCTATCGAACAATGTCCCTGCATCGCTGGATCCTTATTTTTATTTTATTTAGTTTTTTTATCCAAGGTTGAAGATATATCTCTGGTGGAACATGTAGATATGCCCAGTTGGTTTTCAATCGATGTCAGGTATCATGCTGAGAATTATCTATCCAGTAATCAGTCACCATCTTAAGACCAGTTGTAACCATGGGAGCCTGGAAATTAAGTGCAAGAGGATGATGACTAAGAGTGGGTAATTATTACCACGAGTCTTGCCAAAATGAGGTGCTTCTTCCATTTCATACTTCCCAGAAGGCATGATCATTGATAAGAGAAATATTCGTCTTGGATGCATTCCATATTAGGGACCCCAGTTGTTTCTCATTCCATATTATCAACTTCTCTTCGGTGATGCCAGGGGTTTATTTTTTGCGCCACAGCTGAGCCCAAAGGTCACCTGGACGTGTTAGCCATCTCCACCAAATTTTGGCACTTAGGAATTTATTGATCTCGGCTAGATCACTAATACCAAGGCCTCTAGCGAGCTTAGCCTTGCATAATTTTCCCAGCTTACCAATGCCCAATGTTGGCTCCTTAGTACCCTACCAAAGAATTTTTCTCTGCATATTCTTTATAGTTTTAAGGATAGAGCTTGGGGTAGATAGATATGAGAAGGAATACATGGGAAGAGACTGAAGGACATATTTAAGGAGAGTTAGATGACCATGTAGATTCAAAGATTGGAATGTCTAGGAGGATATTGTTTTCTTCATAGAGGATAAGAAGTCTTCCAAGATAAATTCCAAAGGTCCTTGTCTATAAGAGGAATGCCTAGGTACTTGGACGAAAGGGAGCCCCAACTAAACCCAAGGATATTAGTGATGTGGATTTGTACAGACTGTTGACAAGCGTAAGTGACACACCGTCAACCAGAAGGTCAAATCCGGACCAGGGTTGTCTAAATAACTCAAGTCGTTTGGAATGAAATGACCCGACAGGTTTAATGGCTCTGTTGGCCAACTAAAGTCCTAAAAATAATAAGAAATGAAACTAATCTATAAATCTATGATACTAAGAATATAATTTTAATGATTTACAAACGTCGAAATAGAAACATGTATATGTGCATATGATTATGAACAATGTATAAGCAACTTGCAAGATTTACATGATATCTTGCGAAATAGATGTTTTTGAAAGTTTTTATAAAAGAGATAAAGAAAGCACATACATTTTTCTATTTTCTGTTTAATATTTAAAATCTAAAAAAAACTAAAGAATACTAATAGAATATTATTGAAATAAGAATATATAAACAATCAAAGCTAATTCAAGTTGTTCCTATTTCATTGATAAATAATCTAACTAAATAACAAGTAGGATATCCTGTAATTAATCAACTAAAATGAATTTATCTTCCTGTGCAATTCAAGCTCTTGGTTGTCCTACTTATGAGGGAAACCTGTAACAGAACGGTGCTAATACTCCTAGAACAAACTCAAAGGTGCTTCGGAACAAGAATATAACAACAGACTGATAAATATATAGATATGGTGATCTTATAATAATGAACACTTATAATAAAGGAAACTCAATACAAAGCATTCATATAATCCATCATCCAATATCCAGCATAAATCAACAATATTTAAATGAAAGATTGATCACAGATGTAATATGGAACGACAAATTATAGACATAATTAAAGTGATGAAAAGTATGAAATACCATACGATAATCAGACTAAAGTTGCAACAAACGTAATAACATTTCATAAGATAGAGGCAAGAACATAATGGGTAAGCATCACGTAGGTCTAAAGCCAAGTAGTGAACAACTTCTCCATATCTATCTTCAAAAATCATATATCCATAATGTGTCCTAGCCAAAAGATCCTCTCACTACTAAGAGTGGCCAATATTTAAACTAGTTCAGGATTCACATGCTCTTATCATACAAGATAGAGTTGAATCCACAAAAAATACATAATATTACAAAAATAATGAAACTAGAAACCACTCATGTATGAGTTGGTTTGTCAAAAATAAACCAAAGTTTTATAAACATTAAAAGATAGAAACTATTGAATAATAGATCATATGATCCAAGGTGTTTGCTCCATGAAATTAGCATCATAATCATCAATTTCCTGGAGATAGAAAAACAGATTTGATATTTAGAAAAAAATGCTAACTATTATTCAAAAATAGACTTGCTACAGAATCATAGATTTTGTAGCTAGTCTTATTATTAACAAATGAAATCAAAATTAAATCTACCTATTTTGATTTTTCATAACAGAATAAAATAAAATCAGACAAAATCATTTTTACCATTAGAAATTAGCAAATGAAGGATCGGACAATTCCAAATTTATGATGGCTTTGAAACTGGTTGTATTTTTGGCAATTATATTACCGGATCTCTTGATTCTTTTATTTTCCCTTTTTGTGTGTGCTTTCAAGTCTTGGTTCTCTCATTCCAATAGAGAATTCTGAGAAGCTAGATGTTTTACTTGAGCCTGTAAGAGTGGAATATCCGTATAATATCGCTCTATCCACTCTAAGCAACTGTCACAATGCACTGGTGTAATGGCAAACCGATGTGGAATACAGTCGGAAATGGGTATCTCATGTTTCCCTATGGCTTGTTCCAGGTCATGACCAATGCCGAAAAAATATTATTTTCCTTTGAGACATGGGGGTAATCTAGACACAAAGTCATATTGTTCAACCAGGGTAGTATTTTCTTTCACGAAACACAGGTTGTCTGGATCTTCCTGAGCCAAGAAATCATTTATCTCTTGGTCTGAACATCGATCATCAATCTCGATCGTAGATATTGAGTTCAAATGATCACTTTTTCGATTCCTTAAGCCCCTAGAAATCAATCGACTAGATCTCTTATTCCTAAAATTCAAATCTGAGCTCTGTTGTTTCTTACCCTTACGATTTTTCCTTACAACAGGCTTATCATTATTGTTCAAATTAAATTCATTTGTAGGCATAGGAGAAGATTTGCCTTTTAATTCACCCACTACCTGTTCCAATTATTTCATGGGAAAAAACATACATGGTAATTTTTTAACCATAGGGGTTTCCACAACAATAGATGTTGGTTCATTAAATTCAGAGCCATCAGGTGAATTGAAACCTTGATTTTCAACCACGAGACTGTCCAGATTAGGGTTTACATTAGAAGGTGCGTTTACTGTACTGTCGGCCTGAGAAAAAACATTTCGGCTCAGGAAACTCTCCCAATTGTCACCAATTTTCCACAGGTGAGAAATCAACAGGATTTAACGAGCCCGTGATGAAAAAGACTCGACAGCAAGTTCATTCTCTATCACTTATAGAGTTTAGACATTTTGTAAAGGCCCATTAACAGGTAAAACAACATGTTCAAATCAAACCCTATGTATAACATAAGTAACTGAACGTGGTATAGAAAAATCAACCTATATCGGCCTTCACATGTGATAAATTGTTTCAAAATTAAAATGAGGTTGTTCCATCCAGGTTTCAGAAAAGCAAGGGCAATACATTTTGGACAACAAGTGGATTTTGCAGGAAACCATGAAAAATATCCATGGAACATCCTCCATTTTAGCATTCTTAAACCACTTTTTGCCTTTCAATGGAATTCATGTCGCTCGGCTTATGAAATTGTATGTTATTTCCAACTGCACATCCCCGAACTTGGCCCTAAAACTGTGAAAAGTCTATGAAAAGGCTTGCGCAATCGAGAGGTTGTATCCTTCGAATTTCCTGAGGAAGACATCCCACTAGTGAGCCTTCAAGTCATCTATTGTGTCATCATGGGAAAGAAGGGCTTGGCAACCATTCGGCTCGATTCGAACCACAAGTGCCATTGTCACCGTGAAATAGATACAATGGATATCACAGGAGGTAGGTTTCGGCTTCCAAAAGACGAGCAACAGAGAGAGGTCTATGCGGAATGTAATGGCACGAAAACTGCAAAGTTTGGGGACTGTCATAACTTGAAAGAATGAGTTGGTGAAAACGAAAAAATAGAGGGCTTGTAGAACTATGATCCATTACACACGATGAATACCAAACCCTTCAATAGTACCAAACCCCAAATCGCATAATGAATGATCACATTAATGCTCAAGACAACAAGGTGGATTGAATTCATGGGTACAACATGCATGTACCAGGCAACATGAGTGATGATATGACTGTTGAGATCATGAGACCCATATCAAATGTTAAACCAATGTTTTGTGCATTCAGACATTTCACAAATTAAAACCAACGATAAACCATAGAGCCAATTAAGTCACGATACACATAATACATAAAAATCGTGATAGTGAATCGATCAATAAGTTCATAAAATTTGAAATTTAACAATATATGGGTGTCTTAAAAGCGAAATTTCTTAGGTATAAGATATAAATCCCAAACCAAGTTTTTATTTAAATCCATGCTTACAGTCATGAATTTAAAAACAAAAACAAACGAAAAACTCAATTCGATAAGTTAATCCCAATCATCATCTCGAAGTTCATAAACTTAAGTGTTTATAAATGAAAGGTGGTCAAAGCTACAGAAAGATATAAAAAAAAATTGTGGTGACTTTGATTGTGATAAAAATCAAAAAAATTGGTGGCCACCAACAATGGCGACATACTGGGCGAAGCAGTTATCTCTGCATCACCAGAAAATTTATGTCAGAAACTCAGATGAAATATTTTTTTAGAAACAATTAACAACAGGTCAAGCATTCTGATCATAACTCAAAAATAACGCAGTTTATAATCAGATGTATTTCTGTCTAAAAAAAATGTAATCCGACATCTAAATTAGATTACAAGTGCAGCAATGTTTATGCAGTTGACTTTGATATTGTTGACAGGGCCACTGCTTCCAGCAGGCGTCCATAGCCTCGATAGAGGTGTCATTTAACCCACTCTAGTACCTTTGTCATGTCCAAGATTCGTCCACTCATGATAAAGAACATCTTCACACTCGATCAATTAACAGACATACCTGAGGATCTTCTTCAACCTGGCATTGCTTCACTACCATCAAGCATGTTCAGTACCCCAAAGAAGTTTCCTTGGTATCATGCATGCATTTATGTCACATACCCACTACGCAAATCAAACTTTTTTGTTGATTTCTCAACAATCAGAATCCCCGAAGTCCTACGGGGCTTAGCGAGGGGAAAGTTTCTCTCTTGGGTTCTTGTCCACATGACCCTATACGGTGTCCACACGCTTAAGCCAGCCAAGAGCTTATCGGTTTTTCGTGATTCAGGGAATCACGATACACGACTTCTACCTTTCCCCATTCAAATCCCCGAAACTTTCGAGGTCTCCAAAGTTTCCCTCCAAAGGGAGATCGATGGTCGTAAGCCTCCCTTGATCCAATGGAATGGATCCTTTCGGGGTTTCGGTACTTGGGAGTTCGAAGTGCAATGACTCCAAGACTCTTCGTCATTCAAATCTCCGAATTCCGATATGGGAAGTGATGCAGTCATGCTCCCAAGCACGTCCGCTCACATGATCGTTCAATCAGTTCATGAGCCGAAGCGGCTCATTGGATTCCCTGTTGGAATCTCTGTCAAAACCCGATCCACAGGTCCTTCTTTCCCTGTCACAGCCTTTGCATATGACCGCTACTCTTTCATCGTGGCTCCCGATTTCACGAACACCGATATCCCGATGGCCACGCCTCTCGTCGGGACTTTCAACCTCCTGTTCCCGAGGGCTTAACCCTCATGTATCTCTTAACAGATCCAACGGATGTCGGTTTGTTCTAGCTAAGATCTAACAGCTCAGATCTGTCCCACATCACGCACTCTCCCACTACTTCGTGGATGTGGAAAAATCAACGGTCCAGATGTTCTCATGGACCTTGGGGTCTACGATCCTGATTTCCTCGCTATTCACGAAGATAGAGGAAAAGGGGCAAGGTATGCAATGCCCTTGTTTTATTTTGTCAATCTAATGATCATGAATGACCATGGATCTTCCGACGGGATCTCGTCTGTCGATCGATACTTATCCCTATGCTGCTACTTCGGGATTTTAAGAGGGTCATTCCTCCTCGTATAGGTTTGTTAAGACTTGCACGTTCAAGTCCTTTTTTCAGGTTCTTGGTAAACCTTTCCAAGGAGGGAATCTCTGTGAAGAGATCTATTCTGGGGCATTCCAGGAGACAGATAAGGGGAAACAAATTCCCGAGAATGGACTGGAAGTCTGGCGTGGTTCAACTTATGCATACTTAAATTCCTTTATCAACATAAGCCATGCGTGGTTTTTCTATTATAAGCATATACAACTACTAGTACAAATCAAAATACCACATAGACATTATTATAATGAAAACATTCACAGTTTCACACCTTATGAGCATAATTATCAGAATACATATATTTCAAGGAGCCAGAGGAAAAACACTTATCAGAAATAACACCAGAGGTGAGTGCAACTGTTGAGAGGGGTGCTCATTTCCACCCAACCATAGGCTTAGCGACTCCCAGCGGATTTACCACTAGCCACCCCCGAGCTGAGACCACGATGTTGTGAGACTGCATCTCCATTTGCCAGTGACCAGGAGCGAAGGTTGCAATCCTTCCTCTCTGCTATCACTCACTCTGCATAATGCCAGAGTTATCCCCTCGCGTCTGCCCCCCACAATCGCTTCTACCCCATGCCTTATCCTCTTGCGAGGTTGTGTGTGGCGTGATTACCCTCGCGCTGGTCAGTCATGATGGCTCTACGGATAGGTGGTTCACCTCCCCATCCCTCATTAAGCCATCTACCTACCAGCCTGCGAGTCATTTAATTCAGGGCCAGCGAGCCACTTTTGGTTCTCCGGGCCAGTGGAGTCCAAATACGGTATTATTTCTCGGTGGAAGTTAACGCCGCCTTTCCAAGTGCCTTCCACCACCATCGTGGTCTCTTTTTCTACACATCCCCTCTCATCAGTCCTGCAATAAAATTCAAAATGTTATTCACATTCATTGACCTTTTCCTCAAGGTCCATTTACATCACATATTCACATTTATGAGCTTGCCATAGTTCTTGGCCAGTCCCGTTATTTTTACAAACTGGGGGAAACAGGGTGTTACAATTACCTCCCCCTTAAAAAGGAACATCGTCCTCGATGTTCTTATATACTAACATAAATTGCATGTACATAAGTAAACAAAATCGGATATGCCTGCCTCATGGCATCCTCCATTTCCCATGTAGCCTCATCTGGGCCAAAATGTTTCCACTGCACCTTGACCTGTGCGATGGTTCTGTTCCAGAGCGGGATTTCCTTTCTGTCCACTATGCATTGGGGTTCTGGTAGAAATTCTCCCTCCGGTTCCACCTGGATCACAGACCAGTCAATTGTATGATTAGCATCATGTACATATTTCTTCAATAATGAAACATGGAAAACA
>JZKD02S1996225.1:0-23156 GCA_000966675.3 Picea glauca | reverse complement strand
AGGTTTGGCCTTTCTGAATTCCTCAAATTTATGACTCTTGGAAGTCTTTTGCTTCTTCTGTTTTCTTTGAGAATAGGAACTGGTCCTGCTGCTGGAAGAGCCTTCTGAATCGCCAGCTTCCTTCTCTGTGGAATCATCTGGCACTTGTCCTTTACCTCTGGGGTGGACCTTTCTTGAGGTGCTTCTCTCAGTATGGCTACTGATACGACCATGTTTCTGCACTTCGGGTTCATGCTGCATTTGTCACTATAGGTCGGATAAGCTCTGCAGTAACACTGCATTAATTTCAGTTTTCTTTTCTTGTTCTTTCATCATCCTTTCATTGTCAGCCTTGCAGCTTTGCAATTCAACCATGAGACTCCTCACAAACTCAGCTAGATCTGGAGGGGTTCCTATTGCTCTTCTTTCGTCAGACTCTTCATCTCTGTTGTGGGAGCCTTCTCCCACCTCTTGGTGAGTCACCATACTCTGCATCTGTAGATTCTCGCGGTTGATCGTCCGCTTGAGTGAAAATACAAATGCTGGTTATTAGTCAAGAGTTAAATACATTTTTATAATCTGCGCATAATTTATAACTCTTTCACATGCATACACAGTCGGGTTCTCATTTCCAAGTTTTAATCCTAGACAAGAGAGTTATGTTAGGGGTTACTCTTCTTAGGAGTACTTCGAACAGAGCTTATGTGCAACTCGTGCATGAGCCCAGTCAGGCCAAGTGTTGTAACCATGCTCTAATACCACTTTGTCACATACCCACTATGCAAATCAAACTTTTTCGTTGATTTCTCAACAATCAGAATCCCCGAACTCCTACAGGGCTTAGTGAGGGGAAAGTTTCTCTCTTGGGGTCTTGTCCACGTGACCCTATATAGTGTCCACGCGCTTAAGCCAGCCAAGAGCTTATCGGATTTTTGTGATTCGGGGAATCGCGATACACGACTTCTACCTTTCCCCATTCAAATCCCCGAAACCTCCGAGGTCTCCAAAGTTTCCCTCCAAAGGGATATCGACGGCCGTAAGCCTCCCTTGATCCAACAGCATGGATCCTTTCGGGGTTTCGGTACTCGAGAGTTTGAAGTGCAACGACTCCAAGACTCTTCGTCATTCAAATCTCTGAATTCCGATATGGGAAGTGATGCAGTCGCGCTCCCAAGCACGTCCGCTCACAGGATTGTTCAATCAGTTCAGGAGCCGAAGAGGCTCATTGGATTCCCTGCTGGAATCTCTGTCAAAACCCGATCCACGGGTCCTTCTTTCTCTGTCACGGCCTTTGCATACGACCACTACTCTTTCCACAACGGGAAATGCATATACTTTCGGGTTTCGAGGTTTTGTGATCCCCGATGTCAAGAGTTCCATGTTCTCTTGAATCCCCGATCTTCGATGAGCCCATTCACTGATATGGTCCCTTACATGTTATCCCTCTTAGCTAAACTCCTGACCCACGTGACCACTATCTCACAAGTCCGTAGCTTTATATCTTGTCGGGTTTTCAGACTTTCCAATGCCGAAATGTACTCGTCCTTAGGATTCACGATCCGCCGAATCCCGATATGCCGATATGATGACAACTATCCCTACAATGGACGCTTTTCACTTGGTCGGGATTCCGGACTTCGCAATTCCGGAGTGTATGGACTTCTTGCCTACGGGATTCTCGATTTCCCGATGGATAACTTTCCTTTCGGGACTTTCCCCGAATGCTCTGATTGCCACCACGCATCCTCCTAAGATGGACGATCCTAATCGCTTCTCGCGATTTTAGAGTTTCTGCTGCTGAAATACTCCGACATCTTGTCCCTTCGATCTCCGAAATGCCGATGGGCTTCTGATCTTGCCCACGTGTCCTCCTATGATGGACGGCTCAGATTGATTCCGGAATTTTCACTATGAAAATTCTCGATCTCATATCATCGTGGCTCCCGATTTCACGAACGTCGATATCTCGATGGCCACACCTCTCATCGAGACTTTCAACCTCTTGTTCCCAAGGGATTAACCCTCATGTATCTCTTAACAGATCCAACGGCTATCGGTTTGTTCTAGCTAAGATCTAACGGCTCAGATCTATCCCACGTCGCGCACTCTCCCACTACTTCGTGGACGTGGAAAAATCAACGGTCCAAATGTTCTCATCGACCTTGGGGTCTACGATCCCGATTTCCTCGCTATTCACAAAGATAGAGGAAAAGGGGCAAGGTATATAACGCCCTTGTTTTCTTTCGTCAATCTAACGGTCGTGAATGACCATGGATCTTTCGACGGGATCTCGTCCGTCGATCGATACTTATCCCTATGATGCTACTTCGGGATTTTAAGAGGGTCATTCCTCCTCGTACAGGGTTGCTAAGACTTGCACGTTCAAGTCATTTTTCCAGGTTCTTGGTAAACCTTTCCAAGGAGGGAATCTCTGTGAAGAGATCTATTCTGGGGCATTCCGGGAGACAGATAAGGGGAAACAAATTCCCGAGAACGGATTGGAAGTCTGACTTGCTTCAATTTATGCATACTTAAATTCCTTTATCAACATAAGCCATGCATGGTTTTTCTGTTATAAGCATATACAACTACTAGTACAAATCAAAATACCACATAGACATTCTTATAATGAAAACATTCACAGTTTCACAGCTTATGAGCATAATTATCAGAATACATATATTTCAAGGAGCCAGAGGCAAAACACTTATCAGAAATAACACCAGAGGTGAGTGCAACTCTGAGAGGGGTGCTCGTTTCCACCCAACCATAGGCTTAGCGACTCCTAGCGGATTTACCACTAGCCACCCCCGAGCTAAGACCATGATGCTGTGAGACTGCGTCTCCGTTTTCCAGTGACCAGGAGCGAAGGTTGAAATCCTTCCTCTCTGTTATCACTCACTCTGCGTAATGCCAGAGTTCTCCCCTCGCGTCTTCCCCCCGCAATCACTTCTACCCCACGCCTTATCCTCTTGCAAGGTTGTGTGTGGTGCGATTACCCTCGCGCTAGTTAGTCATGATGGCTCTACGGATAGGCGGTTCACCTTCCCATCCCTCATTAAGCCATCGACCTACCAGCCTGCGAGTCATTTAATTCAAGGCCAGCGAGCCGCTTTTGGTTCTCCGGGCCAGTGGAGTCCAAATACTGTATTAGTTCTCGGTGGAAGTTAACACCAGCTTTCCAGGTGCCTTCCACCGCCATCGTGGTCTCTTTTTTCTGCACGTCCCCTCTCAGCAGTCCTGCAATAAAATTCAAAATGTTATTCACATTCATTGACCTTTTCCTCAAGGTACATTTACATCACATATTCACATTTATGAGTTTTCCATAGTTTTTGGCCAGTCTCGTTATTTTTACAAACTGGGGGAAACAGGATGTTACAATTTACCTACTACCAACAGACCTGTTCAGTGTCTCGGCGGGTTTACAAAAACTTCCCACACATTAGAGTGCTTTCAACCCTCCATAATTTGTTTATAATTTCTAGAACTTCATAATATTCAAGAGGGCAGGGTGATACTGAAAATATCATAGTTTGGAATGAAAAATTTGATCATTTACAAATTATTCTTATGTTTTGGTGACCTTCATCATGATTGGAGACTCAGATTTCTATTAAGAAAACATCTTGAGGATGGGAAGGTACAATTGAGTTGTTTTCCTTAAAACTGGGACAGCGTTAGAAGTTTTGTTAATGATAATCACGTCTTCTTGTAATTTCAGTGAAAAACTGGAAATATTGATTTGAACAGAAATTTACTTCTACTGATCTAAGTTTTAGCACTTACTGCTCAGGTTCTTGGAAAGTTATCAATTGTTGCTAATGAATGAGAAATCTGATTCCCTTCCACAAATGAAATGGTGACTCAGACATAATTATTTAGAAAACCAATCAAAATCAATCAAAATGAAAAGAACCAAAATAAAAACAAAAAAGAAAACATCAAAAATATTTACAAAAATGTGGAGTAGAAATCATCAGGTGAAATACCACTTGAGAGCCTGGCCATTCACTAGGAAAGTGTTTGGTTGTCCCTCCAAATTATCCAAATGGAAAGAGTTGGGACCCAATTTTTCAGAAATTACAAATGGTCCCAGCCACAAATTTTGGAACTTGGTATGTTCCCCCTCACCCTCGTGAGATTTGTCCCACTTGAGAACCAGATCTCCGACATCAAAATTCCTATATGAAGATGAATTTGAATCAAACCAACTTTTTACAATTTGTTGGTACTGATTCAGTTTATGCTTTGCTTGTGTTCTCACCTCCTCTAGTTTTAATAAGGCATTTATCCGATTTTCTAGAGGAGGGCACTCCTCTTATTGAACTTTCTGCGACAATTGCAGAGAAGGAAGTAAGACACGTGGGGGGAGAATTGATTCTCTTTCGTAAATGAGGAATAAAGGGGAATTACCAACAAAATATTTTGGAGTTACCCTATCATCCCAAAGTGCATTATACACTGCATTGTGCCAATTCTTATGGTTTTCTCAAACTGTATGTTTAATAATATTCATTAAATTCTTATTTGTTGATTCTGCTAGACCATTCCCTTGAGGGTATTAGCTGGCAAAATAATTCAGTTTAATCCCCTTTTTCAGAGTGAAAACATTCATATCAAGGAACGAAAAATAAGAGGCGTTATCAAAAACCAGACATTTAGGAATGTCGAATCGAGTGATGATATGGGAGTTCAGAAAAGATACTACCTGATTGGTGTTGACCACCTTTAAAGGTACAACTTAAGACCATCTTGTAAAATAGTTTGTTGTTATAAGGATATACTTGTGTTGCTGCGAAGAAGAGGGGTTAATTGGTCCTATAATGTCTATACCCCATTGCTGAAAAGGTGCGTCTACAGTAACAGGATGCAAAGGGAAAGCTACATTTTTCACATATCATGTAGCCTTTTGGCATATTATGCATTTGTGGGGCAGCGTATGGGCATCTTTAAACAAGGTAGGCCAATAGTATCCATCTCTTAGCACTTTTTGGGTAGTGGTATCTCCACCGAAGTGACCACCAACTTCACCTGCATGAAGTTCAGATAGCACTCTTTCGGACTCTTCCTTTTCTAAACAACGCAGAAAATCACCATCAAAGTTCTTTTGAAATAATACATCGTTTATTAACTGGAAAGATGCATATTTAAGCCTAAGTGATCTTATGTTTTTAGGATCAAGATTGTGGGGAGAAAATCCATGCATTAAATAGAATTTAATGTTATCATACCACGAATTGGGTGTAACTTGTGCACAGATGATCTATTTTTTGTTATGTTGATTCACAGTTGAGATGTTTATTTGACTTTCTTGTTCTTCAACTGAATCCGTCACTAGTTTACACAGGCCTTGACCTCTAACAATTTGTGTGGGAGTTATTTCAATGTCATATTCTTGTAGTGAAGTCATCCAATTTTCCCTTTTCTCACCCAGCTCTTTTTGTACTAACATGTTTCTCACAGTAGGGTAAGGAACAATAACCTTGGTTCTGGATTTCAATAGGTAAGACCGGAAGTGTTTCACTTCTTTGAAAACAGCATATGCCTGTTGATCTACTATTGGGTAATTAAGTTCTTCTCCTTTAAAAGTTGATCTCATGAAGGCAATGGGTATCTCATTTCTTTCAACATTTTTTTGTGTAAGCACAGCAGCATAATATCGATCAGATGAAAAAGTGTAAAGAGTGAAATCCTGAAAAAAAAAATCGGGACTCATCAAGGAAGGGGCTTCTATTATTGATTTTCTAATTGAATCGAAATCCTGACTTTCTTGGGGGCCCCATCAATACAAAACATCTTTTTTAATTAAATTTTGTAACTGTCTAACTATTTCTAAGGAACTTGGGAAAAACCTTCTGACGAAATTAATCTTGCCCAAAAAGGATGGCATGGATTTTTTGGAAGAAGGAGGGGGGATTTTAGAAATAGCTTGGGTTCTTTTGGGGTCAATAATCATTCCATCCTTAGACACTATAAACCCAAGCATTTTTCCTTGCTCTACTGCAAAGACAGATTTCTTAGGGTTGAGAGATATGCCGAACTTGCGACATCGTTCCAGGACAGCCTTAAGGTGAGACAAGTGATCTTTCTTGTTTTTAGAGAAGATGGTGACATCATCAAGATAGACCACGACTGACTGGTTGATGAGGCCACGAAAAGAAATATCCATTTCTCTTTGGAAAGTAGCACCAACGTTTATCAGCCCAAAAGGCATTTTCCTATAGGCATAAGTTCCCCATGGGGTACGAAAGGTGGTTTTAAGTTGGTCCGAAGGAGACATAAGGACCTCATTGTATCTGGAAAAACCATCTAGCAGAGATAGTCTTTCAGAACCAGACACTTGTTGTAAAATTTGTTCCATTGGGGGAACAAGGTATTTGTCATTATCGGACGCTCGGTTAAGGTTACGAAAATCGACACAAAGTTGAATTTCACCATTTTTCTTCCTTACAGGGACTAAATTAGAAACCCGTTGAGTGTGCCTAACAAGGAATATTATCTTTGCAGTTAGCAATTTGTTTAGTTCCTTTTTAACAGTAGGTTCCAATTTAGGATGCATTTTCCTCAATTTCTGTTGAAACGGTTGAGTCTGGGGTTTCATGGGGATTATATGTTGTATGATGTTTGGATTGAAAGTTTTAAGGTCATCGTACGTCCAAGCGAATACGTCTTTAAATTCTTTAAATAATTTTATGAAAGCAAATCTTTCTTGCTCGAAACATCCCTTTCCTAGATTAATATTTTGAGGATTATCTTTTGTTCCTAAATTAACCATTTCATAGATCAAAGAGGAACTGTTAGTTTTACAATTGACTACCCCTCTAAACTTATCATGCAAATCATAAAATTTCTCTAATCTCACAACATATCTGGGGATAGAGTTTACCAGCTCGGATGTTGATTCAGGAGATCGCGGATCAGATATTACCATGAAGTTTCGGAGATCCTTGTCATGAGTACCTTCATCGATGACAGCACCTTAGAAGGTGTCTTCCATATGCAGAAAGTTTATTATCTGTTGGTCATCATCAAATACTCTCCAATTCGTGATGTTATCCGGAATTGATGGCCTAAACAACAATTCAATCAAAAACGCATTAGGAGATAAGCCTTTAGCAGGTAACAGTTTAGAAGCAACATTGGCTAATAAATCAGCTTCTAAATTACTCATCCTAGGAATGGAATTTATATTAAATGATAAAAATTTAGGCATTAAACTCCATACCTCGGTCTGGTAGCTTTTCACATGCGGGATAAGCAATGTATGACATTTCTTACCTGCTTGACCATGATTTTTGAATCATCGAACACTGTCAAATTTCGCACATCCATATCCAGTGCTTTCCTAAGTCCTTGTATAAATGCTTTGTACTCAACCGTGTTATTAGTACATTCAAACTCTAACCGACAAGCAATAAAAGTCTTATTACCTGTAGGATTGATGAGTACACAGCCAACACCTTCTCCTTGTTTGGATTTGGATCCATCAAAATATAAGGACTAGATCTTTCCATCATTAGTAATACTTGGCATATTTGGAAAAGCTAGTGTTTGAGTATAGGTTGTAACTTCAAATTGTTTCCCTGGGTCAGTGATAAAAGAGATTTCGGTCATGAAATTACCAAAAAAGGTATTCATTCCCTATGTTTCCAATGAATTTGTGGATGTAACGGAAGGCTCATTCGTATCGTTCGGATCTGTCATGGTATGCTTAAGATAACATTCTATGTTTATCCTGATTTTGTTGGGTTGTCCATTTTCAGGCAGCCACAAATGAGACCAATCTGTAGCAAAGTGACTGCGCAGCTGTTCTGACCAATCTCTTCTTAAAAATAGACCATACACTTCAGGAATATCAACAACGATAATATCAATAATCTGATGAACTTTAGGATTGGATGATAATCTAATCAGTATGTTCTTGAGCTCGCCAATTAATTTAACATTCGTTCAATCTAGCAGAAAATTTTTAAGATCAGAAGGTTTTACTTCTGCATTAATTTTTTGGCATACAGATAGAGGCATCACATTTGATGATGCACAGGAGTCAACCATACAATTATGTACATTCCTATTAAAAATCTCCAAAGTCAATAAAAAAGGTGGGATATTTTTCCATGTGGAAACAACAGAATTCTACTAATTTTTTGTTGTCCCTAAAACAATTTTATCTATATTTGCTACAATTTTTTCTACTAAGTCCTTTTTGTCTAGAAGTTCAAATGTCCTTTTAGATGGGACATTTTTAGCTGTGTTTGAATCAATTTCTGCTGATTTTTTGTTGTAAAGATCGTTCTTTTTACTATTTTCAGCGATGCTTTGAAGCATTTTCTGCAAAATAAGAGGAAATTTCAACAGTTCAAAAACATAAATATTAGCCCTCAGTTTTTTCAGATCTTCAATTAAATCGTATTCAAAAACTGGGGCTACTAGGATTTTTTTAATTTCAGTTTGCTTTGACTATTTCAGAAACACATTTTTACTTACTTCGGGAGGGGGTTTGTTTTGTGTTTTGCTTCTTATGTTGTAGGGGTGGACAGTTTCAAAATTTGCTTGGAAGATACTGTCTGACAAGTGACCGAAAACAGGGGGAGATGAGTCCTCCTCTTCTGGTACCTCTTCCTCAACTGTATCGTCAGAATTTTCAGGAGGAACAGAAGAATAATTGTCATGTGCTTCTAAGATGGTTTGCAAATCATAATGTAAACTTTCGAAATTTAGACCTTCTGTGGTCGGGTTTGACCGGTTAGGAGGAAAATGCTTTCTGAAAGGAGGTTCGAAACTTCCTTTGTTTGTGGATGCCTCCTCCACTGATCTTTTCAAGTCCATGACCTGATTGGACAATTTTTGGAAAGCTTTTTGCAATCTTTCTAAGTCTAAAGTTTCTTGTTGATTTTTAGTTTGAGGAGGTCTAGTGAGAATTTCTATTTTCTTCTTAGAAGACGAAGTTGTTTCAGCTTCACTATTAAGATTATCTTTTAAGCTCAATATATCTTTCTCAATTTGACTTGCCTCCTCAAAGGCTTCTAACAAAGTGTTTTTCTTGGACCTTTTAACCCAAATGGCTATGTTATTGTGAAAGTCTTTAGAATAATATGCAACAATTAAACTGTCTGCGAGAAACGAATCTAGAGGGATTTTGTTTTTTAAATTAAGAAATATTTGGTTAAAGTCTTTCACTTTTTCTTTAAGGTTCATATTTAAGCTTGAGAATTCCATAACCAAGACTTCCAAAGATTTATCATCTCCAAATTTTTCCAGAAAACAAGTTTCAAACTTATCCCAAGAGACGATGGTTTGGGGTTGTTGAGAAAAATACCATGTGGAGGCATTTCCCTCAAAAGTATAAGGAAATAATATGCATACTACATCCTCGTGTTCAACACTCTGGAGTCTAATGGACAACATAAATTTCTTGATGTGATCCTCAACGGATTGCTTTGAATTTGGATCAAATTTAGGCAACCATTTCTCTAGATGCTTAGGTAATGGGTGTTGGGGTCCAAGTACAGCTACGACATCTTGATCGAGCCAAGGTCTGGAAGGATTATTTTGATTTTCCATGGGAGTTGGTGGTGTCGAAGGTTGAGATGATTCTGATGAAGAACTGCCTTCGTCTAAAGAATCTCCTCCTGAAGAGGATGGAGAAGAACCAGGTGGAGATGGTGGAATACCAAGTCCTCCGACTCCAAGGATAGGTGTTTCAGTAGGATTGGTAGTATTACCACCTAAAGGGTTTTCAAGCAGACCATTTCCTTGAAGTTGTTGTTGGATATTCTTGAAGTCAAGGGGTTGATTAAGTGCCCTGTCGGGTTGTTTGATACGGGCTAAGGCACTATGTGTTCTTATAAGTGATTGACAAACATTTTCTTGGATGGTGACCCCTTGAGGAACTGGTGTTACTGGTTCAACGAGAATATCAGGGTTATCATTTGAGGTAGTTGTTGTTTCAAGTGTAACATTATTGTCTAAGAGACTACGTGTTACAACAGGAGTGATAATGTGTGCAGGAGGAGTCTTGCGACCTCCACGTGCCATCAATTAAATTTGTATCCCTCCTTCTAGCACCATTTGTTGATGGGCGTAAGTGACACACCGTCAACTGGAAGGTAAAATCCAGACCGGGGTTTTCTAAATAACCCAATTCGTTTGGAATGAAATGACCCGACGGGTTTAATGGCTTTGTTGGCAAACTAAAGTCCTAAAAATAATAAGAAATGAAACTAATCTATAAATCTATGATACTAAGAATATAAGTTTAATGATTTACAAACGTCGAAATAGAAACATGGATATGTGCACATGATTATGAACAGTGTATATACATCTTGCAAGATTTACATGATATCTTGCGAAATAGATGTTTTTGAAAGTGTTTATAAAAGAAATAAAGAAAGCACATACATTTTTCTGTTTTCTGTTTAATATTTAAAATCTAAAAAAAACTAAAGAATACTAATCGAATATTATTGAAATAAGAATAGATAAACAGTCAAAGCTAATTCAATTTGTTCCTAATTCATTGATAAATAATCTAACTAAAGAACAAGTAGGCTCACATGTAATTAATCAACTAAAATGAATTTATCTTCCTGTGCAATTCAAGCTCCTGGTTGTCCTTCTTATGAGGGAAACCTGTAACAGAACGGTGCTAATACTCCCAGAACAAACTCAAAGGTGCTTCGGAACAAGAATATAATAGTAGACTGATAAATATATAGATCTGGTGATCTTATAATAATGAACACTTATAATAAAGAAAACTCAATACAAAGCATTCATATAATCCATCATCCAATATCCAGCATAAATCAACAATATTTAAATGAAAGATTGATCACAGATGTAATATGGAACAAAAAATTACAGACATAATTAAAGTGCTCAAAAATATGAAATACCATATGATAAACAAACTAAAGTTGCATCAAACGTAATAACATTTCATGAGATAGAGGCAAGAACATAATGAGTAAGCGTCACGCAAGTCTAAAGCCAAGTAGTGAACAGCTTCTCCATATATGTCTTCAAAAATCATATATCCATAATGTGTTCCAGCCAAAAGATCCTCTCACTACTAAGAGTGACCAATATTTAAACTAGTTCAAGATTCACATTCTCTTATCATACAAGATAGACTTGAATCCACAAAAAAATAGATAATATTACAAAAATAGTGAAACTAGAAACCACTCATGTATGAGTTGGTTTGTCAAAAATAAACCAAATTTTTATAAACATAAAAGATAGAAACTATTGAATAATAGATCGTATGATCCAAGGTGTTTTCTCCATGCAATCAACATCATAATCATCAATTTCCTGGACATAGAAAAACAGATTTGATATTTAGAAAACAATGCTAACTATTATTCAAAAATAGACTGGCTACAAAATCATAGATTCTGTAGCTAGTCTTATTATTAACAAATGAAATCAAAATTAAATATACCTATTTTGATTTTTCATAACAGAATGAAATAGAATCAAACAAAATCATTTTTACCATTAGAAATTAGCAAATGAAGGATCAGACAATTCTGAATTTATGATGGCTTTGGAACTGGTTGTATTTTTGACGATTATTTTACCGGATCTCTTGATTCTTTTATTTTCCCTTTCTATGTGTTCTTTCAAGTCTTGGTTCTCTTGTTCCAATAGAGAATTATGAGCAGTTGGATGTTTTACTTGATCCTGTAAGAGCGGAATATCCCTATAATATCACTCTATCCACTCTAAGCAACTGTCACAATGCACTGGTGTAATGGCAGACCGATGTGGAATACAGTCAGCAACGGGTATCTCATGTTTCCCTGTGGCTTGTTCCAGGTCGTGACCAATGTCGACAAAACCTTATTTTCCTTTGAGACATGGAGGTAATCTAGACACAAAGTCATACTATTCAACCTGGGTAGTATTTTCTTTCATGAAACACAGGTTGTCCGGATATTCCTGAGCCAAGAAATCATTTATCTCTTGGTATAAACATCGATCATCGATCTCGATCGTAGAGATCGATCTCAAATGATTGCTTTTTCAATTCCTTAAGCCTCTGGAAATCAATCGACTAAACCTCTTATTCCTAAAATTCAAACCTGAGCTCTGTTGTTTCTTACCCTTATGAGTTTTCCTTACAACAGGCTTATCATTACTGTTCATATTAAATTTGTTTGTAGGAGCAGGAGAATATTTTCATTTTAATTCACCCACTACCTGTTCCAATGATTTCCTAGGCGAAAACATACATGGTAATTTATTAACCAAAGGGGTTTCCACAACAATAGACATTGGTTCATTAAATTTGGAGCCATCAGGTGAATTGAAACCCTAATTTTCAATCACGGGACTGTCCATATTGGGGTTTATATTAAAAGGTGGGTTTATTGTACTATCGGCCTAAGAAAAACCATTTCGTCTCAGGAAACTCTCCCAATTGTCACTGATTTGCAACAGGTGAGAAATCAACAGGATTTTAATGAGCCCGTGATGAAAAAGACTCGACAACGAGTTCATGCTCTGTCGCTTATAGCGTTTAGACATTTTGTAAAGGCTCATTAACAGGTAAAATGACATGTTCAAATCAAACCCTATGAATAACATAAGCAACCGAACGTGGTATAGAAAAACCAACCCATACTGGCCTTCACATGTGATAAACTGTTTCAAAATTAAAATGAGGTTGTTCCATCTAGGTTTCAGAAATGCAATGAGAATACCTTTTGGATAGCAAGTGGATTTGTGGGAAACCATGAACAAGCTTCATGGTACATCCTCCATTTTAACATTCTTAAACGACTTTTCACCTTTCAATGGGAGTCCTGTCGCCCGGCTTATGAAATATTTTGTTATTTCCAACTACACATCCCTGACCTTAGCTCTAAAACCATCAAAAGTATGTGCAAAGGCATGTGCAACTGCGAGGTTGTAGCCTTCAAATTTCCTGAGGAATACATCCCACCCATGAGCCTTCAGGTCATCTATTGCGTCATCATGGGAAAGAATGGCTTGGAAACCATTCAGCTCGATTCGAACCACAGGTGCCATTACCATCATGAAATAGATACAATGGATATCACATGAGGTAGGTTTTGGCTTCCAAAAGATGAGCAACAAAGAGAGGTATGTGCAGAATGTAATGGCACAAAAACTACAAAGTTTGGGGACTATCATAACTTGGAAGAATGATTTGGTGAAAATGAAAAACTAGAGGGCTCATAGAAATATGAGCCATTACCCACGATGAATACCAAACCCTCCAACAATACCAAACCCCAAATCGCATAATGAATGATCACATTAATGCTCAGGACAACAAGGTGGATTGAATTCATGGGTACAACATGCTTGTACCAGGCGACATGAGTGTTGATATGACTGTTGAGATCGTGAGACCCATATCAAATGTTAAATCAATGTTTTGTGCATTCGGACATTTCACAAATTAAAACCAACGATCAACCATAGAGCCAATTAAGTCACGATACCCATAATACATAAAAATCGTGATAGTGAATCAATCAATAAGTTCATAAAATTTGAAATTTAACAATATATGGGTGTCTTCAAAGCGAAATTTCTTAGGTAGAAGATATAAATCCCAAACCAAGTTTTTATTTAAATTCATGCTTACAGTCATGAACTTAAAAACAAAAACAAACAAAAAACTCAATTCGATAAGTTAATCCCAATCATTGTCTCGAAGTTTAGAAACTTAAGCGTTTATAAATGAAAGGTGGTGGCAGCTACAGAAATATATAAAAAATTTTTTGTGGTGACTTTGATTGTGATAAAAATTGAAAAAATTGGTGGCTACCAACACAGACCTGGGGGTGTTGAAAAAGTAAACTTGAGATTTTTTCTTGTTGATGTCCATGCCCGACACCGCGTAAAATTCATGCAATATAATGAGGATGTGGTGGGCTTCTTGGACGGTGGGGGAGCTCATCATGAGGGTGTCATCTAAAAATTGACCGTGGGAGATAAGAGGATGGATATCATGCAAGTTTAGGACCCTTCGTCGTGATGATGAAGATAAAAGGAGAGAGAGGGTCCCCTAGAGGGTGAAATTGGTCATGAAGGCACTCCATTTACTAAAATGGAAAAGAAGGTTGAAGAGGTGAGGTTGAGGATTCAGTTGAACCAATATGAATCAAAACCATAATCCAGAAGTATAGAGCGAATATACATCCATCTTATTTTATCGAATTCCTTTGAAAGATTGATCTTTAGAAGCATACTTGTGTTTCCCATAGATTATAGAGAATGGATGAATTCATGTGTGAGAGTGAAACTATCAAATATTTTTCGACCTTCGACATATCATGATTACTCCAGAGAGATGATAAAAGGTAGGATATGCTTGAGTCTGCGAGGAATGACCTTTGTGAGTAGTTTATAAATGGCGTTACAGATGGAGATGGGACTGAATTGCTTGGGATGAGATACCCATTCCTCCTTGGGGATGAGCGTCGGGAAGGTTGCATTAAGGGCGGGGAGAACTTGCTTTTATTTCCTAGAGTCTTCAATGATTTCCCAGACCTCCTGGTGCAACATAGGCCAACAGTGGTGAAAGAAGTCAGTAGTGAAGCCATCAAGTCCTGGCACATTTTCTATCAGGGTGGAAAATAGTGCATGATCAACTTCTTCAATGGTGATTGGCCGAAGAAGGGCATCATTCTGATCACTAGTAATGATGCTCGTAATATGGTCAGTGATTTTTATGGTGTCATCCAACCTATCGCCTATAGTTTCATAGAGAAGGTTATGGTAGTAAGTGAAAATCTTGTGCTCCAGGTCCTCATGTGAGTGAAGGGTGAGCCCCTGATCCGAAACTAGCTAGGTGATGTGATTCCGGTGTCGTCGTTGAAGCATGGAGCAATGGAATAACTTTGTATTTCGCTCACCTTCCTTGAGCCATTGAGTGCAAGTATTTTGTTGCTAGAGTATCCCCTCCTTGGTGTGAGGTTTATTTAGTTTATGCTTGATGGTTGCCTCTTGCTCCCTCAACTCCTTTGTCATCCCCTGATCCCATATTTGGTGTTGCAATAGTTGCATGTGCCCTTTCCAAGGTCCTTTGAGCCTCAAATATGTTGCCAAAGGTGGTCTTGTTCCAAAGTTTGAGGCGCTTCTTGAAATTCTTGATTTTTTGTTGGAATTTATACATGAGAGAGACATGATGAATGGAAATTCAAGCCACCATGAGCATAGATTTGAATGGAATTCTAGATGCACTAGCTAGAATTTTTCAAATTGAAAAGGTTTTCACCTAGGGGAGCCTTTGATATCCATCCATAGTTGTATATGCCAGTGATCAGATCCAACGGCATCGAGGACACTAGTGTTCAAGGGAGTTTCGTCCAGCATGAGTGGCTCAAAGATAAGGAAAAAATCCAACTTGCATGCCACATTTTGAGATCCTAAGTGACGATTTGACCATGTGAAAACGCCATTGGGGGTTTCCATATCAATTAAGCCCAGGTTGTCAATCAAATATTGAAATTTACTATTTTCATTGTCCAAATGTCGGATGCCACCTCACTTCTCTTCCAGAGTTAATATCATGTTGAAATCCCCCCCTAGGACCCATATTTGGTGTTGGATAAGGTTTCCTAGCCTTTCTAGATTGTGCTAGAAAGGTGTCTTTTCTCCTGGAGTGCTTAGATCATAAACATTAGTCAAAAAGCCCCCTTTGTTGGATCCAATGACCCTGTATTTTGTCGAGATGTTCTATTTGGAGGTGAAGAAATTTTCCAGGATGATGGTATTAGGATTCCATAGTATCTCTATTCCTCCAGCAGATCCAGAGGCATCAATTCCCATGGAGTGATCCTGTTTCTAGAATATGGTGAAGATTTCATCTTCCTTTGCCCCTGCACATTTGGTTTCTTTAATAAAGACAATGTTTGGTTGATCCACAATAATCCTATTGCATAGAATATTTTGCTTACTGCAACCATTGAGGCCTTGTATATTCCATGATACGAGCTTCATGATTAATATGGGGGGGAAGAGGTGGAAAGTTGTCCAAGATCAATTGGATCTGACCTGAGTTGACCATGTAATTTTTTATTTCCTGAATGAGATGTTGGGTGGATTTTCTTCCCCTCTTCTTTTTGTCTTGTTAGAAAAATAGGATCGCGGAGCAATAAAATAAATAAAAAAATGCGGAAATAAAACACAAAATATACATAATACAATAGAGACACGGATATACGTGGTTCACCCAGTGTGGGCTACGTCCACTAGATAAATTTCCATGTCCTTCCTTTTTATTATCCAGCAAAATTAAGGGATACAACCTACAACACACCCGTTGTAACTTCCTCTTCTCTCTCTCATAGTCTCCTCTCTCAAAATACAATATTCGCAATGATACACAGCCGCAATACAATTCCCTCATAAAAAAGGGTTTCTTTCTAGGGAAAAAAACCCTAACATAACTTTTACCATCAGATATGTGACCTTATAACGAATGGATCGTATTTACTATGAAATTCCAATATACATTTACACGGAAAATTTACCTTTTGGGGCCTGCTATCTTTATCACCTGCCATATCTGAATCAACATATCCATGTAGAAAAATGTTTGAACATCCAAAACATAATGCATGAGTAGCATTACCTCTCAAATACCTGAGAATACACTTTATTTCCTCCCAATATTCTTTACCTGGATTGTTCATATACATGCTCACAACTCCCACTGCATGTGCAATATCTTTTCTTGTGAAAACCATCGCATACATCAAATTACCAACTGATGATAAATAATGGACCCTGGACATCCAGCCTATCTCCTCCTATCTCTTGGGACACATTTCCTTGGTTAATTTGAAATGGTTGGCCAAAGGTGTACTAACTAGTTTTTCATTCTACATTCTAAACCTCTCCAACACCATCTCTATGTACTCACCCTGAGACAATGTCAATTTGCGATTTTTCATGTCTCTTGTTATTCTCGTACCAAGGATTTTCTTTGCAGCACCCAAATCGTTCATCACAAATGAACTATCTCACTTCTTCTTAAGCGCATTTATATCATGCATAGTAGACCCTACAACAAGCATGTGATCTACATACAATAGAAAGATAATATAGCTTCCATTTTCTATCCTTTTAAAATAAACACAGTGATCAGAATGACATCTACTATAACCTTATTCTGTCATAAACCTGTCAAACTTCAAATACCACTACCTTGGAGCTTTCTTTAGGCCATACAAGCTCTTCTCCAACCTGCATACCAAATTTTCATTCCCTTTGAACTCATACCCCTGTGGTTGTTGCATATAAATCTCTTCATCCAAATCCCCATGGAGAAAAGTTGGTTTTACATCAAATTTTTCAAGATGAAAATCTTTTACTGCCACAATACTTAAAATATTCCTAATTGAAGTCATTTTAACAATAGGAGAAAATATTTCATCAAAATCTATACCTTTCTTTTGTGCAAACCCCTTTACAACAAGTCTAGCCCTGTACCGCTTTTTTCCTCCATCTTCTTCCTTCAACCTGTAAACCCATTTATTCTGCAATGCTATTTTTCCCATAGGAAACTGAACCAAGTCCCAAGTTTTTTTGTTTATTTACCAAGGAATCCATTTCCTCTTTCATTTCTTGCTCCCACTTCCTTTTAGTGTCTACCCGCATTGCCTCTTCATAAATGTTCGGTTCACCAGAATGAGTCAACAATAAATAATCTAATGAATGAGAGTATCGTTCAGAGGGTCTACTTAACCTGGTATATATTCTAACAACACTTGCAAGAGTTTGAGGTACATGTTTCTCTTATTTTTGTACATTTTGGTTTTCTGGTACCTTTAGAATTTATTTTTCAGTGATCTCATCAAGCACTGTGTATTTTGGTTTTTCTTTTTCCTATTTCTTTTCCTGCAACTGATCTTTGTACATGACCTTCTCATTGAATATGACATCTCTACTTATAATGATTCTGTGATTTTCATAATCCCATAAGTGATAACCAAAATCATTAAGACTATATCCAATAAAGGTACACTTCTTGGATTTTTCTTCAATCTTTGTTCTATTTTCTTTATCAATATGGACACATGCTTCACAACCGAAAGTCTTAAAAAATGAATAGTTTACCTTTTTACCTGTCCATGCCTCCTCTGGAATACCACCATCCAAAGAGATTGAATGTCCTTTGTTTATTAAATAAACAACAGTATTTACAACATCTGCCCAAAACTATAAGGGCAACCCAACATTCAATCTCATACTCCTTTCACGCTCCATGATTGTCCTATTCATCCTTTCTGAAACACCATTTTCTTGTGGTGTTCCCGGAACTATTTTCTCTCTACGAATCCCATGATATGAAAAGTAATCATCAAACTCCTTGTTGCAATATTCACCTCCATTGTCTAATCTAAGACACTTCAACCTTTTTCCCGTCTCATTCTCAACCAAAGTTTTCCACTTCTTAAAAGTATCAAAAACATCATATTTTTGTTGAATGCAATAAACCTAAGTTTTTCTAGTTGCATCATCAATAAATGAAACATAATAATGAGAGCCACCAAGAGATGATACCTGAGTTGGTCCCCATACATCTGTACGCACAATCTCTAACCTTTCACTCTTCTTTTCTTTCTAACTCTGAGAAATATGAATCTCTTATGTTTTCCATAAACAAAATGCTCACAGAAATCCAAATCAATTTTTTTAAGATCTGGAAACAAATTTATTTTGTGAAGTTTCAGCATCCCCTTCTCACTCATGTGTCCAAGCCTACTATGTCACAGTGTTGTATCCACTCTTGTAGAATCTAAAGAGATAGAAGAATTAGTATTACCAGTACATAAATACAATGTACCTACCTTCTCTCCTTTTTCTATCACCTGTGATCCTTTCATGACCTTCCATGCCTTATTTGTAAATATAGATATACAACCTTCACTTGCCAACTGCCCTGTTAAAATTAGAATTTTCCTTAGATTTGATACATATTGTTGATTTTTTAATAGACAAGGTTAAGCATGAAGTTCATTCCATTTTAGCATTTAACTTAAACATAACCAATAATGTTGTAGCAACCAAGATCACAAGAAGAAACACCGTGCACAAGAACACAAGAAGTATCATGGGAAACCCTTCTCAACAAGGGAAGAAAACCCAGCCAAATCATTTTCTATATTCTTCAAGAGAAATACCTTCACCACCAAGAAAACCTTCTCAAAGAGATTTACACACGGCTCTTGGTTATCATCATAGGATCCATCTCATGGTCAAGTAAATCTATCAGAATCTTATGAAGCCATATGGATTCTCACATTTGATGCTATATACTCTACTTATGTGGTATTCAAGGCCACTGAGTTTTGTTTTGTGTTGCATCAGGAAATCATGGAAAACTTCACGATAAGAAAACAACTAGATGTGCTCTTTTGGTCCATTGTACTCACTTCTCAATCTGTATTGGCATATCCTACAAAATCAATTTCACACTGGAGGCATATCTCAGGCCATATCCAACTATGCCTCATATATATCTCAATACATGCTTTATTGTTATCCAGTGAGTCTGTCTCGGCTGACTCATGGATTGACTAAGTACATTCACTACATATCATGAATTTGATTTGGTGTTAACCATATACATCAATTATCCAATCAGCTGTGAATAAATCTTGTCTGAATCATCATCATTCATTTTCTTCAAATCCATCACGGTGGTTTTGCATTCTGTCATACTGAACTTCTTTAATATTCCCACTGTATATTTTCCTTGACTCAGGAAAATCTCATCGGTCCTCTATCATACTTCTTGTCCAAGAAGTAGTGCATCATACTCATATCCTTCATCTCGAAATCAGAAGTCAAAGCTAACTTGTATCCAACAAGGCTTTCTAAATAAGTCATCAAAATCAGGCTCTCGTCACCAACACAGTTATAATATAGGTTTGAATCAGAAATACTCTTGTTGAAAACCAAACTCATCAAGAATCCATCCATATGATATAATTTCCAACTCATGGATGGTAGTACGAATGGAAGTGATAGTAAGGATTGTCCATTAAGTGCATGTTTGATATTATAGATCTACTTGGAAGTTACCATAGACTTCCCTTCTGGTCTCTGAACAATATCTTTTAAGATATACTGGTATTCTTTTGTTATGGCATCTTTCCATAGTTGTTCTCCTGTTGCTTCTACAAGACAAGGAGGCTCAAAATTAATGAAGTGGCTCATGACTGAAGGATAGCTCGAAAATATCTTTTTATTTCTCAAGATGTGCCTTGAGGGGATTGTATGTTTCTCTGCCTCCTGCAGAGTGAGCATAGGCATGCCTTTTATACCCTACTGCAATATCTCTTGGACATATCAACTGGAGCAACTAGATTAGATGGAATAATGTCTATCTCCCTATGAAATGTTGAAGGGGGAGAAGGTATTGTCTCACTGTCAATCTCCATCTGAGATTCTTTGGATCTTTGAAAGGCTATCTCTTCTTCAAGGACAACATCTCTTCTTATCTCAATATTTCTCTGACAAGTGATGTAGATCTGGAATGTCTTCGATGATTCACTATTTATCCCATAAATGTATCCTTTCTTCATGAAGGGTGTAGCTTGGACTTCTTCTCTTTGGGTACATGAAAATACATTGGGCACCCAAATATCCTGAAGTGTTCAATCTCAGGCTTCACTCCAGTGAAGAATTGGGAGTTATGTTTTTCAAAGTCTGGTGAAGCCTCTTGTTCTGAACATATATTGTGTCATGCACGCTGCTTCCCATGGAATCATAGAAAGATTTTGATCATGCATTATTGCATTGATTGTCTCAAAGATGGTTCTATTCTTCCTCTTTCTCAAATAGTTTTGACTCCCTCTGAGTCAAGTGACTCCCTCTGAAGGATAAGCATCTTCCTTTGTTATTAACCTGTCTGGAACAAGAAAACAAGAGAAACCAAAACAAGAATATCTCCTATAGGATAATAATGAGTACATATCTAGAATCAAAACAATTTAAGGATTGTTGTCACATCTACAACACCTACTTTTAATGTAGCAAATTTTATAAATATAGGTTAGAGGAATGACAATTACAACAATCAAACCTAGAGTCTTCAGTCCCAATGTGTTGTTCCTCTGAATGCACTGAGATACCTATGGATCCAATAATTCAACAAAAGGTTCCTTTGTCCTGGAATTACCCTCGTGACAATGATACAAATAATATATATACAAGTGCATACCTAAGGGTGTTTATATGATTTCTCCAATGGCACATGGATGATCTCTATCCTCTAACATCTTCATGAAGGAGGCATGTCAAAGTGACACCTTTTTGTATCACGGATAATAATTCTTCCTTTGAATTCTTGTCTTCCAAGAACTTGAAGTTGCTTGATCCATCAAGCTTATCTTCCATCGTAGTTTTGTTCATCATAATTTTAGATTGTTCACAACCCTTTGTCAACTGGGATAGAAAACCTAATGGCTAGGCTAGGCTAGAAATTTTAGGTTTTGTTGGACTTGTTACTACCAAAAATAAGCCTTTGAAAGATAGGAGAACACTGGTGAGTTGAAGAGCTCGTTCAATGAGTTGCAGAAACCCTAATACTGAAATTTCTGTAGAAATTAGTGAAACCCTAGGGACAAAACTTCAAAATTCTCGAAATTTTGATCTGAATCTTGAAATTTTGGCATGAAATGAATCCCCTAAATCTACTACCCAAGACTCAGAAACATTATCTACATAAAGAATCAAATCATCTTATAACACATCACCCGTTACATTTTCTTCTTCATTTTTATCTTTTTTTCCATCTCTTTATTTCTTTGGAGCTCTGCAGTATTTCTTCAGATGTCCTTTCTTCCCACAATTCTAGCACTCTATCTTTCTCAGTCTGGATTTGGATCTTCCCTTCCTATAATTCCCACGGTTCCTTGAGCCCTTTCCTCTATCCTTTTGTCTTCCCATGTTCTCCATGTTTAATGCATTACCTGATGTCTCACCTATTCTTTTCCATCGCATTTCCTCACTAATTATAACACCAAAAACATCATCAAATTTTAGAGTGTTTGAACTAGATACAATGTTACTTACAACCATGACCAAGCCATTCCATCTTTCTAGAAATGAGAACAAGATTAGAAGAGCCCTGACCTCATCATCAAAGTCTAATTTTATATAATTTATCTTATTAGTATCTGTATTAAATTCATTTAAATGATCTGCAACAGACCCACCTTCTGACATCTTCATAATAAATAATCGCTTCATTAAAAATACTTTATTGGACATCGAGTTTTTTCATATAGTTTATCCAATGCATCCATCGGTTCCTTCGTTGTCTTTTCTTTTGAAATATTGAAAGCTATCGATGTTGTCAGGATCAGTCGTATCGTTCCTAGTTCCTTTCTGTCAAGAACCTCCCATTCTCTGCCCTTCATGGTTGTCGTCTTCTTTGTTATTCCGCCCAATGGTAGGAATAGATCCTTATGATATAAATAATATTCCACCTGCATCTTCCATAACTAGTAGTTTTGGCCATTAAATTTATTTACCCTAAACTTTCCATCTTCCTTCATTTCTCCCACTCGAACCATGAACCCTCTTTTCCTGCGAGTTACCTTTCGCTCGGATACCAGTTATTAGAAAAACAAGATCACAGAGAAATAAAATAAAACAAATGTGGAAGGAAAACACAGAAGATACACAATACAATAGAGACATAGATATATGTGGTTCACCCACTGTGGGCTACTTCCACCAAAGAAATTTCCAAGTACTTCCTTTTTATTATCCATCAAAATGAAGGGATACAACCTACAACACACCCATTGTAACTTCCTCTTCTTTCTCTCACAATCTCCTCTCTCAGAATATAATATTCGCAATGATACACAGCCGCAATACAATTCCCTCATAAAAGAGGGTTTCCTTCTAGGGAAAAAAACCTAACATAACTTTTACCGTCAAATATGTGACCTTATAATGAATGATCCATATTTATTATGAAATTACAATATACATTTACAAGGAAATTTTTCCTTTGGGGGGCCACTTTCCCCCGGACCCTGAGGGAGGGAAAGACCCCCACGTGGAGGGGTGTACAGTCTTCATGGGATATAAACACAGCTAAAAACAAAGTCCTTTGAATCAGGAAGATAATCAAGCTCCACAACCAACACGTCCTTTGT
>JZKD02S1996214.1:27994-40261 GCA_000966675.3 Picea glauca | reverse complement strand
ACTTTCCACCACCCTAGGATCTACATAACTATGGCTAGCCCCTAAATCAATTAAAATAATAAGTGGTCGGTTGTTAATCATACCTTCCACTTCAATCATGTGCGATTGAAATTCTACTTGTTTGCTGTCCAGGGATGCATAGATCCTTGGCATTCTGCTACTCATATCCTCCATTTTTTCAGCTTGTTGAACAGTTTGAACAGTTCTCGCTTTATCTTTTCTGTGGGGGCAGTCTCTGTACCTATGGTTTCCTTTAAAACCCCAACACTCCATAGGTGGCGGTCTTATCATTTGCTCACCCCCTTCATCTTTCCCGGGCTCTCTAAAAGATGATTGTTCCCAAGGATTGTCCTTGAAAAAGGGAGGCATGTTTCCCTTTTGCCTCTGTTCTTTCTTAAACCTCTTCTGGTCATCCCAAGACTTTCGAAAGGTAGGATTTTCTCTTTGCTGTTCGTATAAGCATTTCTCCCTTCTTATGGTTTCTTCCATGGTCTTAGGATCGTCATATTGAATATTGTCACCAATGGAAGATGGCAGTCCACTCAGATACCTCTGAATTTTGATAGCCTCGTCTTTGATGAACGAAACATACTTTAGTAGTTCCAAAAAACTTCGTTCATACTCATCAATGGTCATGCTGCCCAACTTGAGTTTGAAGAACTCCTTCATCTTTCTGTCATAATATTTTTTGGTCTGGTATTTCTTCTCGAAATACCTCTCACAATCCTTCCACGTGACCTCTTTCTCTTTGATGTGTTTCACCTGCAACAACTAATCCCACCACATGGATGCTTTTCCTTTCAGCTGGTACATTGCAATTCTTCCCTCTGCATGGGTAGAATAATTCTGCAGTTGGAAGTATTTCTTCATACCCAGCAACCATGTTTCAACATCTTCTTCCTTATGTTAACCATCGAATGTAGGCGGTTTAATCTTTTTGATTTCCCCTTTCAATTCATCCCTTCCAGATTTTCGTTGTTTTCTGGTAGGGGACGGGCTTGAAATACTATGTGTTTCCTTGCCAGAATGCTTCGGGGAGAGACGGTAATGTCTGCTACCAGTCCTCGATCTTCTTTTCCTCTCAGGGTTTCTGACACTTCTTGATCTACTTGTGTCACTCTCTTTTTCCAATTTCTTTTCTATTTTTTCGAGGCTCTTCAACATTTTTAAGTTGAATTCACCCTGCCGATCCCTGATTTTCATGAGTTTTTGACTATCAGCTCGGCGAGCCTGGGCATATCTCTACAATATTTCAATGAGTTTCATCATATGTCCTTCCTTATCCATCTCTTTTCCGTGCCCATTAGAGTTTGTTCATGAGTGCAATTCTCAATGCATTCTTATTCAGTGCACCTTCCATTGATTTACATAATGCTCTCTATCTCAGTCATGTATCTCACCATCCATGAGTTGAAATTTTGGCCCATGTGTTGCCACATTCTCCATACACTTCCTATTATCTTCCCAATTAATTGGATGCCTTCCTTTCCAACCCGAACACTACACCAAGATTATAATTCGGTGGTGTTCATTAGTGTTAGCAAAAAGGTTGCAGCCCAGTTTTATTTAAAACTATGAATCTTTTAGTACCTGGTGTGGCTCATAATCCTTCCGTATCTGTACCTTGCCATATCCAACCATGTCATGGTCTCATATGTGACTAGCTTTCTGACATTCATTCTTGTAACAAGTTCTTATCTTTTAATTCTTTGGTTATTACCCCATAACCAAATTAACATGACATTCTATTATGTCAACGTGTGCATTCAGAAGTTAAAAAGATTTGAATTAATACAATCCTACAGCCTTTACCACCTTCAGTGGTGTGCATTCAAATAATATAATCATGTGATTTTATAACATAGCTTTAGTTGAGGAAATTCTTACCAAAATTTCCATTCAACAATTATGCAAAAAGAGTGATAAAAACTCATATCTGCATGATTGCCATTAAATTATACTACCTGAATATTTGATAGCAGGAGAATCTTTCATGCTTCTTTTATCAAACTTATAACCAACACTTCAGCTCTCTGTTGCTTCTTTCATTATGCAACAACATCGCCAGCAACACCTGCAACATGCAAGCATTCTTTCCTCTGGCTGACCCAACGAGCCATAACATACTTGCTGCCACAAATTGCAACAACTTCTTTCTCCCTATGACACTTTTTCTTGTTGATCCCATAAGTATTCAATTCTTCTAGGATTCCTGAATCTTCTTGTGCTCTCCACTGTAATCATTGTGCATGATTATTCCCACCCTTATCACTTTCATTGTAATTTCCCCACCTCAGCGGGGTTTGCTGACCTCCCAGTCAATGGGTCTTCAACTCTCGAAGCTGGAGCAGCTCTTCGGGTTCTTACTAGAACCTCCACGGAACAACTCCATAGGCCTCGCGTGAAAAATCACCTGCGAGAACTAGCGGTGGCACAAGTTTCTCCCACATGGCCACCGGCTAAGACCACGTGCCTATCCAAAAGGGGTTTCGGGATTTCATGTACCAGGTGTTGTGATATGAGTCACCCTCGACTCTCTATCCCAAAATCTGAAACAAGAGTCTAGCGCATGCTAGCTCTTCTCTTAACTTCCACTGGCGTGACCTTTAGCTAAGACCTAGGGCCCAACTTTTGAATGATACATGACTTTTCCCTTTGCGAACTTCGAGGATTAGCTCTCCTCCTGTCTCTGGAGGTCCGAACTCCCGAACCCCATTTGCCTCAGATCAAAGGTCCACAACTTTCCGGATTCGACGGTCCAAATCAATTCCTTGTGAATCGACATATCGCGTTTTGGGATTTCAAAAAACAATTTCTCCTCTTTTCTTCCGATCTCTAGTTTTCTGAAATCCACTTGAGTCAGATCTAACGAATCAAAGCTCCTCGTAATCCACTGATGTGGATTCTTTTTCGTGAATCCATTCTTTGCAGTTCACGAATTAGAAAACAGTTCTCTTCCCTTTTCAACTTCCGTCTTCATAAAATTCAAGTGCATCAAATCAACAGCTGACACTCGCCGTGAATAAATGGTCTATATCTCTCCTCGAGAATTGGAAGTTCACATTTCAGGATATTCGAGAACAAATTCCTCTGTTCTCCCAACTTTGGATTTTTTGATTTCCCGATGAAAGGAATCAACGGTTCGATCTTCCTTGAGATCGACGGTTCAATACCTCCCCTGAGTTTTTGAATATTGAACGACTCTTAGCGTTATCCTCCTCATAGTTGGCTGGATCTGATGGCTCACAGGTTTTCAACACTTCTTCCTGGAAGCACTCCACCGTCCGATTCTACCCTTGTTAATCTTTTTCGCGATTCGGGACTTGGAGTGACCAAGAATTTGGCTTGCGCTCCAAGTTCACGACCCCTGAATTCATGAAATTATCCAACGGTTCAAACCAACCACGATCAATGACCCACATTTATTCTGGATCCTAGGGTGGTGAGTTTCTCCATCCACTAACCACCTTTCAACTTCTGGCTATCTTACGACCCGCGCGATTTCGCGAGTTCTCCACAAAGAATTCTGATCGTTCGTTCAAATTCTCAATGAATTCTCTCCAAATATCTTGGCATCAATTCTTCTGGAATTGACTTCCTCCATAACTTGAAGGATTTCAAATAATTTGAAGGCTTCGACGATGTTTTCCTTCCCAAGATTTGGTTAATGAAATTTTCACTTCACCTTGCTGCACACTTGCGCTCGACATGCGAACTTGCACTGTTTCTCTCTGAGCTTTTAACTGACTCAGTCTCAAAGGGAATCGACCCTTCTGTGTTTTTCGAAAAACTTTCTGGTGCCCATCTGGCACCCTCTACACTCGTCTCCTAGAATCTTTCGAACTTAAAACAAGTTCCCTCTATAAGCACTCCTTGCGCTTGATATGCACACTCTACTTACAAAAGCTCTACGCTATCTCTTCTGAGCTTTGTTTTCTGAACTGGAAGCATTATGTGTCTCTTCCATTTATTTTCACTTTGTGGCAATTCAAATCATTTCTGGCACTCGTCAACTTTCTGCAATACAATGCGCAAACGACTAGAATTTGTCAGGCCTTCATTTCTTAACAATTCCTTCATCATTCATAAACAATCCAATTTAAGAAAATGTTTCAATTTCATGAATTTTCTGAGCTCTGCTCGGCTCTGTACTTTTTGGAACTTAGGGACTTCAAGTCTTCGGTACCTGGGAGTTCATGATGTAGTGACTCCCAACCTTTGTCATTCCAATTCCCGAATTCCAAAAATTTGGTTTCCTTACTCTTTGGGCCCACAGCACAGCTGTCGCTCTTAAAATCCGCTACGATTCTTCCAATTCAGAGATTTCAGAACTTCGGGACTTTGGGTTTTGGGGTTTCGGTCCTTGAGTCTTCCAGACTAGCTTTCCTTTCTAACCCCCGACTTCTGAAATTCTGATTTACTTTACCCTCCAGGCCCACATATCGCAATTGTCACCCACAACCATGGTGGCACGTGGCACGTTCAGGAGGGTCCAAGTCACCTTTAACGATGTCATCGGGTCCCACCACTCTCACATTTCTTCTCGACCCACTAGCATGTGGTACACACCTGTGTGTCCATGTCCATTTCAAGTGGAATCCAATGGTCAGATATTTCTCAGATCTACGGCACATATCCTTTCAGAGTTTCGGGGTTTCGGGCATCGGAAGTTCATGCATCCACACATCTTGAACTTTCGTTTGCTGAAATCCTGAAATCACTGTCTACTAAACTACTTTATCCAACAGTCAATTTCTTCTCCCACGATATACAGTGTAGATCGTTTCATAATTTCGGGGTTTCGGGTTTCGGAGGTGTTCACCTCTCCTCACTTCCCATCTCCCGGAACGTCGATTTCTTCCTGGACAATTAACGATCCAGATCTCTCTTAGATCGACGATTATGATCCAATCGAGAATTTTTGTTTCGTGAATTCTCACGAACTCACACTTTGACCATTTCAAGTTACGAGTCAACGAAAGACCGATCGCTCTCCACACGTCCTTTCCGATAGACGGTCCTGACGAATTCAGGATTTCTCTATCGCGATTTCCACGTTCCTGTGCAACTCCAAAGGGTTTTTAAACCCTGCGCACATTTTCAGATCTGACGGTCACGAGGGTTCTCCTTTCCTCCGAACAAATCCTAAGGCTCCAACACTTCTGGTGTGGAGTCCTCTCTTCCCGTGGCCTTATACCACACTGGTTGCGGTTTCATAACACCGCTACACCTCCTGATCTTTTAACATGATCAAGTAATCTCCTTGACACTCAAGAGCACTCAAAGGTCCAAAATTGGTCCTCTGGACACAATTTCTCCTCAAACCCTCGGTCCAAAGACCACTCAACTGGCCCATCTAGGCTCAGCATCGAAACCTTGGCTCTGATACCATATTGTAACAACCCTAGCCACCAACAGGCCGGGCCATGTCACTACTCAAACGGTTTATTTAGCTCTGATACCATACTGTAACATCCCCAGCCACCAACAGGTCGGGCCATGTCACTACTCAGACGGTTTACTTAGCTCTGATACCATACTATAACATCCTTTCATTCTGAGTTGTAACCCTCTGATACCATTCTCTAACGCTCTCGCGGCCCACTGGCTGGTCAGGCGCTACTTTGTGGAAACAACATTCTCATACTTATTTATAACATGCATTTAAAACAAATTAAACACATTTAAACTCAGAGAAAGCACAAGAATTATTACTAACATAAATAATCCCTGGCATTAACATTAATTCATATGCCCAGTAGAATGCATGATAAATATAAATACACATGCATGCAAAACATAATTAAAGCATGATCTGTTACATATCTTTGAATCCATGGTAATTCCACAACCATGTGCAGGCCTTCCATGATCCTCCCAGCCTTAGACCACACTGCTCATCAAGCTCAGCAATGGGTCACCCCCGAGATGGGACTAAGCTCCACCCCAAACAAGGAATCCTAGGCTAGGCTGAGGTTACAGGGAAAACACATAGTCACAGTGGAAGGATTCTCTCCCAGGAACCACTTACATCCACTGCCCACAGACTCTCCTTCCCCACATGCCTGTTCCACCCCAGGAGTATACACCTTCTCTATCACCTAGACAGTCCTTTGGCTACTAACCTCCCTTGCCTTGAGTTTCAGCAGTAGGCTGGACCGGAAATCTCCGAGCTCTGTGGTAGCTACAGGGTTCCATCCAGGAGCTCTCTCCTTCCTCTGTGCACTCTCTCACCTGGAGAGAGTCGCTTGCAGGCCAGGCACCCTGTCCTTTTGACCTAAAACACCTCTCTCACCTAGAGAGAGTGTTGTATACACTGGCCAACAAGCCACACAGGGACAATCACTGCACGACTACCACAATCAATGGGATTCTAGACACGAACCCCCAAGATAGCAACAGATAGGTGCAACAACACAACAAGGCTCAACAAGAACGGGACACTTCCGTTTTCTCAATCCAGTAACACGGGATAGACTCATGTACTGGTTCTCAGGTCGCATGACAAACAATCCACGCAGGGTCGAATACCAACTCGATGGTACAGAACAAAGGGTGTACCGGATTTCTCAGAAACAAACTTAGGCTTTTCCCCAAATCAATACAGGCTTGTGGTTCAGAGGGTGTATGAGGTATCTCTGCAGAGGTCGGATGGGTTCACGCTCAGACGGTCAGGTTGAATGGAGGAGGAACCCCCACCATGGCTCATCTCAGCCCTTTTATTTGCATGGGCTTGGGTTGACACTTTTCACCTGTGAAGCTGCATGCTTCCATCAACGTGCGCTCCTCCCACCATTTGGAAGTCACCTGTCATTCCAAAATAACTTAGGGTAAAAACATATTATTCACATGTCCTTTGGAATAATATTAAAATATTATTCCCAAGGACTTAAGCCCCTAGGCTCAACACTTATCCCCTTTTCCCACCTTCCAGCCCCTAATCCCTTGCCCATTCTGTGGAATCTTAGTCCCCCATCACTCATTCATCGTGGTTGGTCTGCACGCAGCGGTGTTTTTATTTTTATTAATGTTCTACATGATTACATATACAGAATCAGGCTCTTAGCCTTCAACACTTAGGCTCCCTGGCCTAATAATCACATAAGCCCACCAGCTTATATAAACTTGTCTCACTAGCTTATAAACATACTTACAATTCATAATGCAAGATTTACATCAGGGCTCAGTCTTGGGGACATTACAAAAAGCAGAGGGTGAAAGCATCGAAGTCCCAAAGGACATATCGATCGTTGATTGAGGAGGAGGTCGAAGGATCATTGATCTTCTCTTGTTTGGAAAGAGCCGAAGTTTCGAAGAGAATTAGGGTTGTTTATTTGGAGAGGACGCATGGCAGATGATTTGTCACTCCGAGGAAATTCACTCCAGAGATTTGTGTGTGTGGAGATGTGATAAATCTCGAAGGCCGAAGAGCCAAAGTTCATCAGAACCGTTTGATTGTTGAGGACATGTTTCATTATATCTTCCACTCTGGAAGATTGTCATATGGGGAAAATAAGATAGTTGAGAGTTGAAACTTCTGAGGGCCGGAGAAGCGGAATCAACCATAGTCGTTGATTTGGAAGGGAGCTACGTGTCGACAGATCGTGTAGATCTGGGATCGTGTGTGGAAGGAGGTAAGAAGGTAGAAAAAGGGAGGATAGATAGTAGCTGTTGATCGCGGATCATTGCCAAGGGATTGAAATCGATGGACGAGCTGGATTATGGTGCCAGAACTTACTCGAATGTTAAAAATATGAGAGTGGGCTCCAATTTATACCATGGTTTTAGCAAAGTGATGTGTGGCAGTTGGAGGTGAATTGCGGCGTGAAAAGAAGGTTGGCCTAAAAACACTCTTTCCCATAACTGCAATCACAGTTTTCCATGAGGTCATAGACCAGAATCATATGAAGGAAAGGTTTAATGAAATATGGGCTAGCGCCTGAAACTTAGAGTTTTGGAAGCGCACAGGAATAAGCCCGCAGGTCTTTCCATACCTATGCCTAAAGGAGAAAAGGGGGCCTATGTATAATTATTTTGGGTTCAATCACGAGCTCGAAGAGTCAATTTGACTCAAAAGATTGAAAGATCCTTTGACCGAGATGTTAGCAGACCCTGCTGAGATAGGGGCACTTCATTGAAAGTGCTCAGGGCATAAATAGTCATGCACAATGATCACAATGAGAGCACAAGAAGATTCAGGAATCTAGGAAGAATTGAAGACTTATGGGTTCAACAAGGAAAATTTGCACATGGGAAAGAAGTTGTTACAATTTTGGTGGCAACAAGTATGTTATGGCTTGTTGGGTCAGCCAGAGGAAATAATGCTTTCATGTTTTCAAGTGTTGTTGGTGATGTTGTTGCATAAGGAGTGGAGCAACAAAGAGCTGAAATGTTAGTTATAAGTTTGATAAAACAAGAATGAAATCTTCTACTTCCATCAGACATTCAGGTAGTATAAAATTTATTAATAGCAGTCATCCAGGTATGAATTTTTATCACTCTTTTTGCATAATTGCTGAAAGGAAATTTAGGTAAGAATTTCCTTAGCCAGAGTTATTTTATAAAATCACATGATTATATTATTGAACTCTTACCACTGGATGTGGTAAAAGCTGGAGGCCTATATTAATTCAAATCTTTTTATCTTCTGAATGCACACACTGACATAGTAGAATGTCATGTTAATTTGGTTATGGAGTAATAACCAAACAATTAAAAGATAAGAACTTTTTATAGGAATGAATGGCAGTAAGCTAGTCATGTATGAGATTAGGACATGGTTGGATATGGCAAGGTATGGATATGGAAAGGTTATGAGCCACACAGGTACTAAAAGTTTCCTACCTTTAAATAAAACTTGCACTACAACCTTATTTCTAACACTAATGAACACCACGGAATTATATTCTTGGTGTAGTGTTCGGGTCAAAAAGGAAGGCATCCAATTAATTGGGAAGACAATAGGAAGTGTGTGGAGAATGTGTCAACACATTGGCCAAAATTCCAACTTATGGATGGTGAGATACATGACTGAGATGAAGAGCGTCATGTAATTCAATGCAAGGTGTGTTGAATAAGTATGCATTGAGAATTGCACTCATGCATAGTAAGTGATAGAATTGTATACTAAATGCAATGGCTGAATGAGTTTTGTAAGTACATGCATATATATTACTGCATGGAAATAATTGTTACTAACAATTGAAATGTTGTTAAATCATGAAGTTGAGGACATTTCAGGGAGGTGTTAGACATTGCAACAGGGAAGTTGCAAATCAAGTAGTCACATGAGCATTGACTACAGGAAATTTTCTTGTTCAGAAAAATAAGTAATGAACTTATAGATATTACTGTGAACATGCATATGCATAGAATGACGAGTCATTCTATTTTATTAAATTGTTTGGTAATTATGATTGAATTTCTAGATGAAGACAATTCTAAGTTCACTGCATATGGTTTTGTACATATTGCAATTGAATTATGATGTACAAGAAATACTGACAACTTGATTGGTTGTATGCAAGATGGAGCATTACAGGAAAAATGGTATGCAGTATGGTGCCTGTGGAAAACCACAAGGATGGTTGCATTCATAATATGGAAATAGCCAAGATGAATTATGAAATAGAATTTCATGTTTTGGGGAAAAGATGAATTCCCTTTGAACTAAGTTGGAGTTCCTAAATGAATTCTTTTATGTTTTCTCATGATAATTGCATGTGGGTGATGCAGATGAGATGATGTTGATTAAAGTTATAATGTTGACTACAAAGAGTAGCTCGGGGAAGATGATGATTGAAAACCTTTGAGGGCAGTTGGAACTCCAGGAGCCATGGTGCTCTGAGACTTCCGGAGCCTACTTGTTGTTGAAGTCCAAGGAAAGGGAGGTGTAGCAGTCGATGGACTGTGTGACAATTAATATGTACACTCCTGGGGTGGGACAGGCATGTGGGGAAGGAGAGACCATTGGTTGGAATGTTGTTGGGGTTTGGTACCTTGGCCTAGACCATGCGGATATGGGTGTGGACTGTGGATATCTTGGGAATCCATTGCCCTGATGGATTCATAGCCCTGATTAGGGGACGACGGTCTTCTCAAAGAAAATATAAGTAAAATTCTCTATTTATTGTATGTTGTGTATCTTGTATATAGGTTATAATGTCATTATAATTGCATGTATATACATATATATACATTTCATATATGTTTACATTACCTACATCCATGACTGTACATAATGTGTTTCATGTTTCATTTCTTAAGAAATTTATACCTGATGCTAATCATGTTATTGATTGGAATGCGATTTAGGTGGAGCAAGAAGGCGTCTTGCAAGTGCATCATGTGTGCATATTAGACCCGAAAGAGAAAACAGCTCCAGAATCGAGCCATAGGGCTTGTAAAGGTCCATTGTATCAGGTACGGTCTTGATGACATGACATGGAAGCATGAAGATCCTATACGGGTAGAATACCCACATCTTTTTGAAGATTTTAGGAAATCTTGTTGATGTTGTGTAAAGAGTTGCACTGAGGACAGTGCAAAAATAAGGGGAGGGGATTGTAATATCCCCAAGGATGATCCCCAGTTGTATTTATGAATTGTAGACAAGTTTTGTAGGCTGGTGAGCTGAGTGTTGATAAGATGGTGGGATTATGTGTTTATTAGGCCGAAGAGCCTAGGTGTTAAAGGCCAGGAGCCTGATTTTGTATATGTAATTATGCATATCATTAATAAAATATAAACATCGCTGCATCCAGACCGACCATGAAGAAAGAGTGATGGGGGACTAAGATTCCACAATGTTGCGCAAAGGAGGAGGCTAAGTGTGTGGCCCTAGGGGCTAATCTAGGGGGCTTACCTCAAAAGGGGATAATAATTTATTATTATTTCCTGAAGGCTAAGGTGGACATGTTGAGTGTTGTCCTAAGTTCTCGTAAAGGGAACGTATGCTAAATGGAGTGCATGCAGCTCCAGAGAGACAGGTGTTGACCTAGGATCATTCAATTAAAACCCGAAAGTCAAAAAGAGTTGGGTTCATTCTTCCATTCTTCGATCCTCCGCCTGAACTCGCTGGCCTCTGCTTCTACCCTCTACATAACCTCGCACATATAAGAAACTAGTGGGAAGGGAAAAAATGATCTGTGTGTCCTGTGAACCTAGGTTTATCCACACCACAAATCCAATTTATTGCCTTAACCATTTGGGTTGTTTCCCTATGTATTATTTGAGCCATGTTGCATATTAGTGAGACTATTTATGTTTTTGGATGTCCATGCCCAAATTTCCTTGTAGCTATTGTCGCTCGTGAGTTAACTGAATGTTTTTAATGTGATATTATACTTACCTTGCGGGAATTGAGTAGCAACTGGTTGAAGGAGAGGGTTGTCAGGCCCATGGTTGAAGAGTCAGGTTGTCATGCCTGTGAGAAACTCTCTTTGGGTAAGAGAATTTTCTGGGAAGTGATTTTCTCCTAGAGAGAGTCTAACACCAGCTACAAAGCTCTGAGAATTCCTGATCCATCCTGTTGCCGAGAGCCTGAGAAGGAGGTGAAGAAGCCAATGGGCTATGTGATAGTGAAGGTGTATACTCTTGGGTGGAACAGACATGTGGGGAATGAGATTATGTGAGTAGTGGGCGTAAGAAGGCTCCTAGAGAGAATCCTTCTAGTTGCATTGTGCAGTTTCTTGTAACCTCATCCTAGTCTAGGATTCCCTTGCCCTGGGTGGAGCTTAGTCCCATCTCAGGGGTGAGCCGCTATTGAGCATGATGATCAACGTGGTCTATGGCTGGGAGGTTCGTGGAAGGTCTGCACATAGTTGGTGGTGTTACTCTAGTTGAAAAGATAAGTATCAGTCCGTGCTTAATTTAAATGTTATGCATGTATGTGATTCTTGAATGTTATCATGTATTCTGTTGCGTATATGAATTACTGTCTATTACATTTGTATCTGTATGGTAGCAATAACTATGTGTTATGTGTTTTATTTCGATTAAAATTCATGTTATATATTTATATGTGAATGTTCCGCATGGTAGTGTTACTCGACTTGTTGAATGGTTGGGGACATTACAGTTTGGTATCGTAGCTAAGTTAGAGATGAGTAGTGGCATTTCCTGGCTTTGTTGGTGGCTAGGGATGTTACACTCTCTCCTCCCTCTCTCTATACCTCATCCATCTCTCTCTCCATATCACTCTCCATCTCACTCTCCACCTCTCTTTCTCTCGCTCTCTCTCTCCCCCCCTCTCTCTCTCCTACATGT
>JZKD02S1996214.1:0-12706 GCA_000966675.3 Picea glauca | reverse complement strand
AAGGTATATAAGGATATAAGGGTTAGAAGATGGGTTATAATGCATGTTAAGGAAATACCCAAGGGTAAGTGGTGAAGTACCCCACAGTGCTATCCTAGTTAGCGAGGAGAGAGAGTTAGTATTTTACTTAAGCGATGATACCAGGCTTAGATGCTTTAACCCTGACCTAAGCCACTTACCCTAAAGAGAGTAACGTCTGTTTACAAACAAGTAAAAAAAACTTACGCCTAACCCTATGTTTACAAGTATAAGTTGAGAAAATGTGGAATTCCTTAAACTCTTCCCTAATAAGCATTTAGTTTATGGAGATTCAATCATTTAAAATGGTCAGGACTCAGGGAAATCGAGGTCGAGGGGCATCATCGCAAGGCCCGCCAACACTGGCATTGCCACCAACATCGCATGAATTAGCTTTCATTTTGTGCTCTTTGGAGGCTATTAATGAGACATTAAAGGGATGTTAGTCAACAGATGTCGAAGTGGAACCCCCACCATATGGAATCGGTAACCCTGAAGCGTCAAGGGAATCAGAGGGAGGGCCTCCACCAGGGGACATCACCATAGAACTATAAAAGATCAAACTCTTAGAGTTTGCTGGGGGTCATGCAAGTGAACTTGTGGAGGCATGGTTGGAAGGAATTGTTGGATTACTAAGAAGGGGGTGAATCAGTAATAGAGAAATCTAATCCCTTTTAACCATATAATGCAAGTGTTATATCAATGTAGCATTATCATCCAATATTTTCAGAGTAGATAAACAATGAACAAATGAACAATCATACACAGACAAAGTACACCAGTGTTTTTACGTGGAAACCCAAAGTGGGAGAAAACCACAGAATGATTTTTCTTATATGTCTTGAAGAATTACATTCATTGGAAGCACCAACTTCCTTTGTTTTCCAGATGCAAATGGAAGGAGGCTCCAACCTCCTAGTTTCTTAGGCTACAACTTGAGGAAATCTCCAACTCCCCAATTCTCTGGCTACAACCAAAAGGAGGCTGCAACCCCCTATGTTCTCCGGATACAACCAGAAGGTGGCTACAACCACCTATCCTTGCCCCATCCAACCGCCATAATGTATAAGTAGAATGATGGAACCATTTTCACACTATCACTATGAGATATATTGTTGTAAACATATACCAATAAACCTGCACCAAACAATCTGTACCAATAACTTGAACAATGTATCAACCATGCATCAACCTATACCTCAATTTGTAATCAATCTGTACCATAAACAAGTGCATCAACCATGATCCAAACTGTAATCAACTTATACCATAAACAAGTGCATCAACAATGCACCAACCTGTACCTCAACCTACAAACCTTCCTTAACTTTAACAACAAGAGACTAGCATTTTCATCAAACTTTACTTTAGTCTCACATGACTAGTTTTCAATTAGTCAACAATCCTAACTTGAAATAATTGTAACTATGTACCTGTAACGAATAAAGATATGTAAATAGTACACAATGTTGTTCGGTTTTTTTTATGCAATTCCTCCAGGTTTCACTACTTGGAACCTCTCAGAAAATGAGTTATAGCAAAAATGGCATACCTTGTTGAATTTTGGCTTACTCTAGAGAGTGGACTTGTAGAGCATACCCCGCACAAAATATTTGTTGTATGGATCTAAAAATTTTACACATAATACTACAGAATGTACTCTAACCAACACATTTGGTCTTACTAAATTTGGATTTTTTATGAAGAAGTTATGACATTTTTACCCGAAACACATGTTTTAGACTAGTTTCAGGACTAGCCACAAACCCTATTTTCCACAGAGTGTAACTCCAAAAATACAAGGACCCACAAGATGAAATTTTTACCACATCTACTTGGATATGTTTCCTCAATGGCCTTCCAATTTCACAGTCTGAATCATTCTAGAAAAAAAATTATTGTGAAAATGGTGAGATGACCTATAAATAACATACCTTAGAAAGCATCATCAAAAGAATTTGGCCTTCTTTACTTCACCTTCCCTCTGAAATTAGGCTTAGATATCATTTGGTTACCTCATTCACTTGTAGATATTCAATATGCTCAAGTCTAATTAAAATGAGAGAGCCTTGCCTCTTAGTTATACTTTCATGTAGCTTCCTCAAGGGGTTACCTTTTAACCATCTTAACCCAATTTCTTTATTTTAGGGCTAACCCACTTCTAACGACTTTCCATAATTACAAATTTCTCCATTTACTTTATTATTTAAATAATCCTCATTGAATTTGTCACTTCACTTTATTATTTAAATAATCCTCTTTGAGTTTGTCACTTCACTTTATTATTTAAATAATCCTCTTTGACTTTGCCACTTCACTTTATTATTTAAATAATTCTCTTTGACTTTGTCACTTCACTTTATTATTTAAATAATACTCTTTGACTTTGTCACTTCACTTTATTATTTAAATAATTTCTTCTTTTCAATAACTTTGACTTCTTTGATCTTTTGAGGCTTCAAGCCAACATATGAGGGTCCTCCAAATTCGTAAGGCCATAACTCTCAAACCGTGAGGAGTTATGTGATGTTCCACATACTACCAGAAATGGCATGACATGTACTATCCATATAGAATAGTATTACCTGCAAATATATCAAAACTCATACAATTATACATCAAACAAACTTGGTTCCATTACCCAAACCTTTTTGCTACCGAAATTCGCTACCTGACTTTCTTCAAGGGTTGACATCAATGACAACCAACCCAATTAATCAACAATATCCCCCTTTGGCATTGATGGAAACACTCTGATGCAATACTAAAATCATTTCACTCATGTTCCCCCCAGAACCATGTCTGCATCTATGTGACCAACGCTCCCCCTAGAACCATGCCTCTATCCTATGTATATGATAAATCCCCCCCCCCCTTTGTCATCAATGGAAAAGGTATATTTCCATTCGGGGTTTCTCCCCCTAATTGACTCATCTGATCTCCCAACCTAAACTGCCCTCTTTATGGTACTTCCTCGTGTACATCTAAGACATATAAGATAAGCATTAAAAAACATTCATTTTGGAGTAGAAATAACTCTGAGTCTCTAGTGAAGATACTCAAAGGCTTCTCGTGGAAGCGGTTTTGTAAAGATGTATGCCACTTGTTCTTTTCTGCCCACATATTAACCTATAATGTTCTTTTCTGCAACTTGTTCCCGTAGAAAGTGATACTTGATTGGAATGTGCTTCGTCTTGGAGTTCGTCACCGGGTTCTTTGAGATACTGATGGTGCTTGTATTATCACAATAGATTGGAATGGGCTCATCATACTCAACCTATATATGTGTCAGAGTTTTTTTCATCCATATAACCTGTGTACAACATGTTGCTACTGCAATATACTTTGCCTCAGCTATAGATAAAAATATTGATGATTGTTTCTTTCTTAGCCATGATACTAAAAACTCACCCAAGTAGAATGCTTCTCCACTGGTGCTTCGTCAGTAATCAATGAAACCTACCCAATCTACATCTGTGTAGGCAATAAGTGATATATCCTTTCCTTTTGGATACCATAATCCAAACTCTTTCGTTCCTTTGAGATATCTAAAAATACTCTTCACTGTTAATACATGTGATTCCTTTGGTGCTGCTTGAAATCATGCCACCTATCTAACTGCCTACATTACATCTGGTTTGGATGTTGTAACATATAGTAGGCTACCAATCATTGACCTATATTTCCTTTGATCTGTAGACTTTGAATCATCATTTTTTCTCAACTTGCAACTGGTTTGCATGGGAGTGATAATTGGTTTGCAATCTTCCATTTCAAACCTCTTTAGCACTTCTCTGATATACTTGGTTTGAGAAATAAAAATTCATTGGTTTCTTTGATGTATCTGAAGACCCAAAAAAAAGGATAGTTCTCCAAGTAATGACATTTCAAATTCATTTTGCATGTCCTTTACAAATTCCTGGCTTAACATGTCATCAATGTTGGGTATGTGTTATATTCTTTGCATGTGTGTGTGTGTGGGTGCGTCAGATACGACAACTGTGTCCGAGGCCGACGGGGTTCAGGGCAGCGCCCCGAATTTTTTATTTTTTTTGCGGTTTTTGCTATTTTTAGCGGATTTTGCTATTTTTAGCTGATTTGTAAATTAATCTCGGATTAATGGATTAGGGTTTTGGTATCTATGGAATACCTAAAAACATTGTATATATTGTATGGCGAATGGTGAAATTCGATATAATNGAAAATGTCTCTTCAAAGTTGATTCCTTCAACCTGTGCATATACTTTACATACCAATATAGCTTTTTTCCTTGTAACATTTCCATATTCATTCAATTTATTCTTGTATACCCACTTTGTGCCAATCACATTCTTATCCTTTGGTCTTGGAACTAATTCCCAAGTGTCATTTTTCTCTATTTGATCCAATTCTTCATCCATGGCCTTATTCCAAAATTCATCCTTGTTGGCCTCTTCAAAACAGGTTGGTTCAATCGTAGATGAGAGTGCTAGGTGTGTTTTTTCTGGTGAACGGATTCTTCTTCTAGTCTCAACTCTTGCATCTTTGTTTCCGATACTCTGATTTGAAGGATGATTCTTCTATACTCGTCTGTTAGGTGTCTTTGGAGGCACTTGCTGAACTTTCTCTTCTTCTTCTGTCAGATCCTCTTCATCTTCCCCTTCTACTTATTTTTCATCTTTTGCTTCTTCTTCATAAACCTATTCCATTGATTCATTTTCTTCTTCCTTTAATTCTTGTCTACCCATTTCATCAATTGTTATGTTGATGCTTTCCACACCTTTGTTCAATCTCAAGTTGTAACACTTGTATGCTTTGCTTGTACTTGAGTAACCAAAAAGTAATCCTTTTTCCACATGAGAGTCAAACTTTCCAATTTTGCCATCTTCTCTTTTGATGTAGCATTTTCTTCCAAAAACTCTGAAGTGTTTCACATTTTCTAGTTTTCCTTTCCATAGCTCGTACGGAGTTTTGTCAGTGTTGTTTCTGAGCATTACTCTGTTTTGAATGTGAAGTAATGTATGCACTGCCTGTGTCCAAAATATATCTTTCAATTTGGATTCCATTAGCATTGCTCGATCCATTTCCAGTATTGGCATATTCTTTATTTCAACAACTCCATTATGTTGAGGTGTTCTAGAAATAGAGAATTGCCTTTTTATTCCATTCCTGTTGCAGTAGTCCATAAATTCCTTTGAAGTGAACTCTCCTCCATTATCAGATCTCAAGCATTTGATTTTTTAATCCATTTTATTTTCAACCACTTCCTTGTAGATCTTGAATTTTTCAAAAGATTCTGACTTATTCCCGAGAAATTAAACTACAGTCATTCTTGTATAATCATCAACTAATAACATAAAGTATTTCTCACCTTTTAAACCCTTTGTTGTAGTTGGTCCAACTAGATCAGTATGCACAATTTATAGTGGTCTTGTCGTTGAATATTATTTTGATTTAAACCTTGTCTTTGTTTGCTTTCCTTGTTGACAATGCTTGCATAAAGTGTTGGTTGGTGTCATGATCTACGGAATTTTTATAATTTCTTACCTTTTGCTGACTTTAACAAGGTTATCAAAATGTATGTGACCCATTCTTTTGTGCCACAACCAACTTTCATCTTCCTTTCCTAGGAAACACTTTTCATTTCCAATTTCACTTAATACATATATGTTGCTTGAAGTTCTCACATCTGTTTCAATCAATTTTCCTGAACCTTATTTTCTTATCTCACACTTTTGTGAATCAAAAGTAACGTTATGACCTTGGTCACATATTTGACTCGCACTTAGAATATTATGTTTCATATATTCTACTAGTATAACATTTTATTCCTTGGTATTCTTGTTCCCAATTCTAACTGTGCCTTTTCCAATGATTTTAGTTGAATCATCATTTTCGAAGAAGACTGATCCATATCTTTCCTTTGTTAATGTAATAAATCTGTCTCTATCACCTGTCATGTGTTTTGAATGACCACTGTCAACATACCAACCACGTTTCTTCTGCTTAGCTTGTAGAGCGAGTGTGCATTCTTCATTGCTATACTGATTCTTCTTTCTTATCCATGTCCTTTTCTGAGGTTCCTATCTGTGACTGTTGTTGTTCTGTTATGGTTCTCTAGGAGGGATTGTCATTTTGCAATCTTTGGGCATGTGTCCAAAGTTGTTACATTTGTAGCATTCCACTTCAGTGTTGAAAGATTCAAACCTATTGTAACTTCTTCTCTGTGTTTCACTAGGCCTTCTTGGATAACCCTTTTGTGTATGACTTTCAAAGTTGTTTATGTTCTTGTTGTTAGCTCTGCAATTCACAACTTTATGTCCAAAATTAATACATGCATAACATAAACCAAAAAATATCTTTTGATACCTGGGAGTTGAATATCTTCTGAAAGGAGGTACCCTTATGAATCCTTCTTCTTCCTGAGGCCTATATGTTTATGTCGGTCGTTGATTATGAAATCTGAATCTTCTCAATGGAGGAGTGTCCCTGTAATTTTCTTTGTTGACCTTCCTATCCCCTTTGATTTTTTCTGCATAGATTTTTGGATATGTTTCTTGTTCTCTTGTTTTGGATCTTTATCCCTTTTCTGTATGATTGTATACAAGTCTGGACTTGTCATGATGAGGTTTTTGACTGCTAATAATGTCATTCAAAATTGTTGAGCTGTTATGCATATTTTTCTTTTGCAGATCCTTTCTTAATGTCACAATTTATGCTTCCAAATTTCCAATGATCATGTCTCTTCCTTCTAGATGTTCTTTGAGTTCTTCTTCAATTCTTTTATCTTCTTCAATTTTAACCTTCAAATTTGTGATCATTTGTTATAGTTCCTGAGTGTCTTCTTTCTTGTCTAGTTCCACTTGTAGTTTCTTGTTTTTCTTGTTTTCTCTTCTGATAACTTCTATGGCACACAACAATTCTTCTCGGTAGTCAACTTCTGCCTCTTCATATTCTTTTTTTGCCTCTTCATATTCTTCTTCGGAGTCTTCTTTATCAGAGTCCTCTACTTTCATGAATATAACTCTTTCTATTTCACTGTCATTGACTTCATCTTCATCTGATGATGAGATGTTTTCTTTGGTGCATAAGATTTTCTTGAAAACTTTCTTTGTGGTTCTTTTTCCTTTATATTTTTGTTTGCTATTTGAGTAACCTTCATCATTTATCTTTTTCTTATGAGGACATTTGTTAGCAAAATGACCAATACCATCACAATTAAAACAAATCAAAGGATGCTTACCTCTATACTTGTCGTCGGTTCCCTTGTTCAATCTTCTGACAAAGTTGGTCGCTTCTTCATCATCTTCTGAAATGTCATTTCTTCTACTATGTTATTTTTATTTTTGTTTTCCCTTTTTCTTTGACCTTTTGGATGCTTTGAAAGCTGCTTCTTTTATATTTGGATTTTCTTGTTCAGTTCTCATTTCACATGCTATGAATATTCCATGTAGTTCGTCCATGCCTATTGAGTTTATATCTGCTCTTTCTTATAGTGCTGATATCTTAGGGTCAAATCTCCCAATAATATTGCAATCAGAAAATTAAGATTCTAAACCCCAAATTCCCTTCAAGTTCCATTACAAATCATTGGAATATGAATTCAAGAATTTTTTCAAACAAAAATAGAATAAACATGATTTAGATGCAGAAATAATTGTGTTCCAGTTTGTGGAAATCCTAAAACAATTCAAAATGATAATAGTAGGATGGGAAAAGGAAAGATTCAAAAAGGCATAGAAAAATCTAGTAGATATATAGGAAAAAATACAATTTCTTCTGGAAAATAACTTTGTTGGAGTTTTTATAAAAGAGGAATTAAAAATCCTAAAAGAATTAGAAATGAGAAATATAAATCTATTGGAACAGAAGGAAATAGAATGGAGGTTGAAGAGCAAAGAGATTTCGCTAGCATAGAGGAACCAAAAGAGACACACACATAAGAAATATAAATAAAATCTAGTAGATTAAAAACATGGAGAGGACTAAACTTAGAAAATTTCATGAAATAACATTTGCAAGAGTTGGTAACTTTAAAAATATGCAACAAGAATATCAAAGGGATTTAACATTTCTTAAATATTGAGGTAATCTCTTACTTTCCAAGGATGACGGGGGAGCTAGAGAATTGAGATTTGGAATTTGAAGTCGCAAAGGAGGGGTAAGGTATATTCTTTTATATTTCAAGAAGGAAAAGAGCCCGAGATAGAATGAGGGCTCTTAACTTAATTTGTGTAGCTCTGATTCTAAAGAAAATCAATCCAAAGTCATTTTAACGATTATAGACCAATATAATTGTGGAACTTTGTTTATAAAATAATAATGATCCTATCAATTTTTTCATTATGGGATAATAGCAATGATCCTAGCAAATAGACTAAAAAGAATTCTATCAATGTAGAAAAAGAATAATTTTTCTTTCTCCTTAATACACAAATACATGATGCAGTACAACCGAAGAATCTCATCATATAATAAAGGTAAGAAATAATAAAATTAGACTTGGCAAAGGATTATGATAAGGTGTTTTGGTTATATCTTAGATTGGTGTTGATTCGTATTGAAATGAAAGTCAGAACAATATATTAATGAAAGTCAGAACAATATATTGTATAATGGGTTGTGTAACATTAAACTTTTTATAGTCATGGTAAATGGTTCAACTCCAAATTGTTTTTCCCTATCTAGGGAAAGCAAGGGTTTCATTTCTTTCCATTCTTCTTTTTACTTGTGGCAGAGAGTTTAAGTAGGATGGTCATAGTAGAAAAAATAGAAGAGTCTCTAATAAGAACAAAGTAGGAATATCTATGAATTTGACTCATTTGTTATTTATAAATGATGTATATTTGGAAAAGGATCACCCGGGGAAGAAAAAGGGTACAAAGAAATTTTAGGCATATACTGCAAAACTACATCATCTATGGAAGTAAGTGGTAATAAATCTACCCTATTTATAATGGGTTGGATGAAGAACTAGCAAGGAAACATTCTCAATTTTGTCATACATAACGCAATGCCTTGAGGGAGGATTAAAATATTTAGGTTTTTTTCTTAAACATAATGATAATAGGGTAAATGTTGGGAGTTGGATTCATGAAAAAACAAAAGGCAAGGTGACCAATTGGTGTTGCAAGTGGATATTCAAAGGAGGTAGATTGATTTTAGTAAAATCAGTATTGGAGGGAATATTGATGTATTGGCACTCAATAGATAATATGTTGAAAGGAGTCTTAGATAGAATAAGAAATACATCTTTTAGTTTCTTATGTATAGAGAAAAAGGAAAGTATTTGTTTGGTTAACTGGAAGAAACTAGTAAATCCTATAGAACAAGGAAATGGGGAGTAAAAAATATGCATTTACTTGGGAAAGCTCTAGCAGCAAAGCGTTTATGGACAATATTGAAGGTAAAGGGGTTGTGGGGAAAAGTGATGATTGAAAAATGTATTTCTTTTGGGATTGTAGAAGACTGGATAAGGAGTGAACAAAAAAAGCATGTAAGATGTTCAAGTATTTGAAAGGAATTAATTAAGGTCTTTCCTTTGTTAGGAATATGGTTGGATTGGGAAGTAGGTAGGGATGATAGGATGGGAATAGGAGAGGACCCTTGAATGGGTTGAGTAGGGGATTATAGCTTGTCTAAAATAATGGAAATCGGAGATGGAAAGCAAGGAGCTATGCTATCTAGCATAGGTTGTATCTAGAAACAACTATAGTATGGAATCAAGCATGAAGTCAAATGTACAATAGGGTATCTAGTGACAACTAGCGAAAGAATGTAAGTAGTATACCAAGAAACTTAAGAATAGAGTTATTAGATTGAATGCAAAGGAAGATTAAATTGTATGGTCTAGAAACAAATCTACAGGTGCTTATACAACATAATTAGGCTATAAAGAAATCATAAAAGAGAGAGAAGAAGGTAATAACTCATGGTGGTCGAAACCTATATGGAACCTTAAATGTCCACTTAAAACAAATATTTTCTTATGGTAAACCTTGTCTAATAAGGTTATAACCTAGGAAAATTGTAAAAACAGAGCATGACAAGGACCAAAATGGTGTATCTTATGTAAGAGGGAGGTTGAATCTATAAACCACTTATTTGCAAATTATCCATTCTTAAAAAGAGATATGGGAAGAGGCACTACAATTATTTGATGGTAAAGGAAAATGGGAGTGGAATTAATCACTTGAATGATAGAACATGTGATGTATGGATGCTTCAGTAAGAGATCGTAAAACTCTTGTTGGCTAGAAATGAAACAATCTTTCAAAACAAACAAAATCTTCCAATACAATTCAATCATCAAAGCACATATGCCTATGGAGGTATCTGGTAACCTAGGAAGGTAAATAAAAAAACAAATTTGAAGGCTTTGGAAATAGAAATGCAACAAAATTAGATTATTTTGAGGGGGCATGTCAAGAATCCATGTAAGTGTGCAGAAGGAGGCTTAAATTTTATAACTTATAATGTCATGCTCAATTTTAAAACACTAATACTAGAACAAAAAAAATAACAATAAAGATGAACTATATGCACTTTGGTTGTTTCTAAAAAAATGTCATGGAAAGATGTTTAAATAGCTTGCAAGTAATAGGAAACTCTATACTCATTTTGGAGTGAACAAATGGAAATTTCAAGCTAAATAATCTAATACTTGTCCCTATAATTGAAATAATCAAAGATTCTAGATCTCATTTTACTTTTCCCACCTTGGAGCATGTGTATAGAAGTTCAGTGAAAATAATGACTTGTTCTCCAGAGAGGCTCTTAGGCTAGAGGAGGGAGTGATGGAAATGGATGAGAAAAATGATAGACATAACCCTCTAGCTATAGCCCATTATATCCATGTTTAAGCTTACTACTACATGGATGCTAAAGAAATGGAGAAACTAGAAAGGAAATTATTGTAAACTTGTGATGGACATTGTATATCCTTTAAATATATTTTTAGTTGCAACTAGAAAGGATATTGAAATTGAAAATTATATTATTAATAATATTAATTTTATTAATTCAATAAAATATTTTTATATAGTTTATGATTTATTTTTTTAAGTTAGTGTTTTGTATTAGATTTTATCATAGATTATTTTAGGGGCTAATTTTCACAAATGGGCTATTTTTCCATGGTTTTTCCCAAAAAGAGATTCGCTAATTTCCATTTTTTTCTAAAAACGATTCTCCGAGATTCCATAGAATAAAATTATTTTACCTTAAAAATTGCCAAAATTTTATAGAAACTATATAAAATCCTTACAAATTTGAATATTTTTACAAAAGTATCACCAAACATTTTACATTTACATATTAAGGACTAGTAAGATTAGCCCAGGATTCTACATTTTAATATAAATTTTTTCCCTTAAAATTATCCTTGCCTTCTATCTTCAAAGATCAAAATACATGCCAGGAGTCCTTATGCCAGAGTTGTCAACAAAGGAAACCAACCCTAGCACTAGGACCGAATTTTATGAAAGATTCTACCCTAAGGGCCAAAATTTGCAACCATATAACTATTTTGTTGTCTATTGACCAAACTAAGATATGAAATAAGAAAAAAAATATATCTAAAGAAACTAGTATGAGAATGGGAACATACAGCATAACTGAATAACATAATCATATTCCAGTCGAACTGCCTTTGCCATCGCCCTGGGGAGGATCAAGCCATACTGAGACAACAACTCATTGGAGATGTTGTTCCTGATGTTGTTGACATTGTTGGGGAATGGAGAGTATGTCATAAAGAGACTCTACTCTCTGGTCCATAAACTCTTGCCAAAACTTCTAGTCTTCCATTTCCCCTCTCAGTTTGAAGATCAACTGTAATTGGTCCTCTAAGAATCGCACGTGATGATCCTCATCATCTTGCTAATGGTATCTTTCACCGTGCTCCAAAAGTTTGGAACCTTTTCTATCTACCAAAGTTGCAGAAGTTCCCAACTCGTTCTGAACATCAATCACACAATGACACGTGGGAGCATCAACATTTTCTTAGCCAAGTTATGGTGGAAAATGCTTACATTCTATCACACATCCTCATAACTCAGCCCCCACTTTGGATGTCATGTGATTCCCTTTCCTCTGCACTCTCATCTGTTTGCTAGTGTTCTAAGCCAACATCTCTATATGATGGAGAAGGATTGTGATATCTGTTAGAGTAGCTATGAAAAGTCCCATTGTCGTTGCACACTTTGGCCCTTTTACAAGGCATGGTTCTAAGGAAGAGGAAACCAAATAAGCAATCGATTCTCAACCAGAAGAAGCTCAATAATGAAACCAACGAGATGGAGATAGATTGAGGATTCATTCCTCTTTTAGAACTTATGTGCACCTATCGTCTGGAAGCCTTTTGAACTTTGAGAGTACCCATAGTTTTGTCTTGTGCAATAACTATGACCTCCACTGAAACATAAAGACCATTCATGGATGTTGTATCGTGCTTAGAAAATATAACCTCCATCATGCCATGTGATATTAAACTTGCCATAAATGATTCACCCTAGTTATGTAAGCTTGTGTCTCTTGCCAAACTCGAAAAGAACGACGAGCACCAAGTGGTAACGTTGAGAGCCATCTAACTTGTGATCATTCTGGTCATAATGACATCCCATCCAGGATAAAGTTTATGAAATATTATTAAATAAAAAATAATAAAACAAAATATTATCTTTTAATTTATTATTTATTTAAACTTTTA
>JZKD02S1996213.1:529880-544918 GCA_000966675.3 Picea glauca | reverse complement strand
AACTATTTTAAATGTGTTTTAAACAGAAAAAGAAAACATGAAAATCTCATTTATGAACAACATTTACAGGTTGTAAGTTTAACTAGAAACTCACGAAATCAATGTGAAAATAATTTCTTTTGAGAAGCAGATAAAGAAAGCACATTCAAATATTTTTTTTTGTTTTCTTTCTATAAATCTAACAGAACTTGAATTGATTAAACTACGAAACACAAATGCATAGATTGTCAAAGCTTGATCTAAGCTTTTTGGTTTCACTAATATATACAATGACAGAAATTAGAAATAAAGAAGTTGACCTGATGTCAGTTCATTAAATGTGTCCGTGCCTCTGTGTGAATTGAGAGCATCCAGTTGCCATGCCTACGAGATAAATCTGCAATAGACTTAAACTGAAACTATTCCGAACAAATTCATTGAATGTATTGGCAACCATGATTTTAGAAACATAATAGGGAACACATGCTAATTCTGTGATCTTACGATCGTAAATAATTACAGTCAGAGAAATCTAAAATGTAATAAATTCACTTTATTTTTCAACTAAACATCGAATAGAAATCATTATATTTAACTTGAAAAGATGATCTCAGTGTTAATATCTGGAACAACAAATTATGAACGATATTTATAAAATGGACATCCTAAAACATAACATATCAATGAGTCTAAAGCTACATGACATATTTATATATCATGATTAAATAAATCAAAACGTTAATGAAACAACATCTGCAGTGGATTAAAGCCAAAAGATGTACGTTGTTCCATAAGTCTTGAAAATCATTCATTCATAATTGGTCCCAGGCCAATATGCCTTTCATTTACAAAAAAAATAGTATTTAAAGATCTTTTTAAGTCTCAACTTCCTATCTCCTAAGATAAGATCAGATCCCATAAGATCAAAATATTACAAATATGGAGTGCCTACAACCACTCATGATCAACTTGTATCTTCAAATATTTATAAAAGTATTTTCTATTTACAAAATAAACAAAAAGGAGATACCAATGATCTAGATTGAACATGTTCCAACTCATAAATATCAGGATCAGATATATCATGCCCTGAAAAACGAAATAGGAACAAGTTAGATAATTTATTCATAACTAATTACTAAAATTTATATAAAAATGACTTGACTACAGAATCATGAGATTCTGTAGCCAATCTTATATTGGAAAAATAAATCTAATTTAAACTAATTTGATTCAAAACAAATATCATGATTGTAATAAGAGGGAGAAATCATTTTACCATTTAAACCAATGACTAAACATGGACCATGATATCTCGGAATTGATTATGGAATTCACACTATCTGCATTCTTTATTATAGTGTTGCCTGTCGTCTTAAGACATTTGACATGTCTCTATTCATTTTCCTTGAGGTCACGATTTTATTTTTTCAATGATTCATTGTGAACTATGAGTGCTTTGATTCTTGCTTGGGGAATAGGGATATCAGTATAATACTTCTCAATCCAATGCAAGGAGACCTCCCAATGCACAGCAGTAGCGATCGATCGATGGAGCGCATATTTGGGTGTGAGAATATAAGTACTACCTGTTGTCGGCCCTTGACCGAGCTTAATACTAGTAAACCCCTTGCTACTCTGGAGACAAGGTGGGAGGTTATTAACAAAGTTGTATGGCTGAATTGGATTTGATTTATGACAATCCAGATCTTCCTCTGCGAGAAAATTTTCAATTTCAGGGTCTGGATCCTCATTGATCTCAATTGGGTCGATCGAGCTCAAATGAGGCTTAGATCAATTCCTCAAACTTCTTGAGATCATATGACCAACCCTTTTATTTCGAAACCCTAAAGCTGCATGCTTCTGTTTGGACTGTTTGTGAGGTTTTTTGCTATCAGTTTTTACAGTGGCTTTAAGTCCAACAGCTAATTCATGCACAAGGGTTTCATTTGACTTGGATCCAACATCCTATTTCCTATGTAAAAACTAATAGGGTATTACCTCGTCATGAGGGTTTTCCTTCTGAAGTTCTGGCTCATTACTTGAAAAACAAAACTTCTCTATCATCGGTTGTCTTGAAACAGGGGTTTCTATAGAAGTTACTGTAGAAAATCCATTTTGGGTTAAGAGCCTATCCCAGTCATCACCAAGGTTTTTTAAACGGTGAATCACCAACATTTTAATTAGACCATGGTGAAAGAGGCTGGAATCAAGGCTTTATTTTTTAAACCTCTTTGACATCTTCTACAGACTCCTCAACAAATAAAATGGTATATTCAACTAAAAACCTATAAAGTGCATAAGCAACCACACATGATAGAGAAAAACTAGGCCGTAACGACCCTCACAGGTTACAAACTTTTTAATAATTGATAAGAGACCATGCCATCTAACCTTAAGCAATGAAACAAGAATACCTTTCTCACAACAATCAATCTTTTTGGAAGTCATGAAGAGTCCCTAGGGAACCTCCTCGATTTTTGAAATATTGAACCACTTCTGATTGGTGATAGGAAGACCTGTGGCTTCTCTCAAAAACTCTTCAGTCACCTCCAACTAAATATCTCCAACATTCACTCTATATCCATCAATGGTTTGTGCGAATTCTTTAGCCACACAAATATTATACCCTTCGAACCTCTTAATGAAAGTATCCCAACCCTGGCCTTTCAAATCCTTGACTGCATCATCATGAAACAACAATGCTTGAGAGCCATTTGGCTCTATTCGGACAACAGGGGCCATTAAGAGTATGACTAGACTGTAACAAGGGTGACTCGAACTAATTGTGGGTTTATATGGAAGAGGTAAAAGGGACAAGTCTAAGAATATACCATGGAAACAAAACAAGTAAAACACATGAGCGATCATAACATAAACATGAAGTTTTTGGTCACGAATTTCAGACATGCCTGGTAATTAGAACCTCGAGTACAGGGCATAACACAAACCCTCGAACCATAATGAAAGCTCATTAATTCAAAATGCCAACAAAAGGATTATGTACAGGGTACGATACTTGTGTATTAATCCCCATGTTTAGTAATGCGTATAGTCAATTTGCAAAGGGGTCAAATATATATGTTTACAAATCAAATGCGAATAGACATTTGGTATTATATCGACACTCAAAAAGGAAAAATCATTCAAGTATTAAATAAGATGTAAGCGCAATGAACCTTTAAAAACCATGTTTTGAATAGGGATATAATATGAAATTAAATTTCCATGCTTGATTCATGCTTTCAATCATGAATCAAGCCTGAAAACGCAAATAAAAAAGAATAATCAAACATCTTTTATAATCCAATAATCACCCCCAAAAAGTAATATTTACAGGATGAGGTGAAGGCAGCTACAGGAAGTGTCATTTGTCATTCAACATAGCAAAAACATGTAGGGATGCCAACAGTGGCGACTTACTCGAAGAAGAAATTATCTCTACATCACCAACGAGTTCATGTTAGGAATGATTAGAATGATTAAATATTAAAGAACAGTTGAAAGGAAATCAAGCATCCCAATCAAATTCCAAAACATCACACAGTCCAACTTCAGATGTCTTTGTTTTCAAATGAAATCCGGTGACAAGATTTAATTACGAGAGAAATGATATTCAAGCCAATGAATCCAATACTGTTGACAGGGCCACTACTGCCAACAGGCATCCATAGCCTCAGAAGGGATGTCAATTAACCCAATTTGATGCCTCTACCCTGTCCAAGAATTGTCAATTCAAAATGAAGGACATTTTACTATTAATATTAAAATTTATACCTGATGATTTTCTTGAACCCGACATTACTTCACTGCCAGCAAGCCTGTTCAGTACCCCGATAAAGTTGTCTTGGAATCATGCATGAATTTACCTGCTTCCTGCAGACCTGTTCAGTATCTCGGTGGGTTCACAGACACTTCCCACAACTCTCTAGAATTTATTTCAATTTTTTATGATTGTCAGGAGAGAGGGGTGATGCTAAAAATTCCAGATTCTGAAGCACTTGATACTTTCCAACTTAATTTTTTGCTTGATGACCTTCATCATGATTCGAATTTAGTTTTCTGATATGAATAAATTTTCAAGGACAGGAAGGCATACTTGAGTTGTTTTCTTTAAAAACAAGGACAACGTAAATAACTTTAGTGATGATTGTGTTTGCTCATGATTATAAAGTGAAACGAGGAAACCTACTTTGAACATAAAGTTTCTTTAGCTAGTCTACGTTTTAACAATTTACAACATTGATGCTATGAAAATACCTTGACTGTTACTTCATGATGAGGCATTATGGTTTCCCTTCACGAACTAAAAGGTGACACAGACATAAGTTTATTTAGAAAACAATGAGAATACACAAAATGCAAAGAACCAAAATCAGAAAACAAAAGTAAATCAAAACAGAAAAATATGTACAAAGGTGGATCTGGAAACATCAAGAAAAATACCTTTTGAGAGCTTGGCCATTCTCCGGGAAGGTGTTTGGCTATCCCTCCAAATTGTGTAGATAGAAAGAGATGGGACATAGTTTCTCAGTGATTATGAATGGTCCTAACCACAGGTTTTGGAACTTGGTGTGTTCCCCTTTTCCCTCACGAGGTTTATCCCATTTGAGAACCAGGTCTCCTACCTCGAAGTTTCTATATGAAGAAGAGTTTGAATCAAACCATCTTTTCACAATCTGTTGATGCTGATCCAACTTCTTCTTTTCATGCACTCTTACTTCCTCCAGTTTTAATAGGGCATTGATTCGACTTTCCAGAGGAGGGTAGACCTCTTCTTGGAATTTCTGCGATAATTGCAGAGATGGGAGTAAAACATGAGGAGGTAGCATTGCTTCTCTACTATAAATGAGAAAGAAAGGAGAATTTCCAATACAGGCTTTGGGAGTTACTTTGTCATCCCATAGTGCATTAAACAAAGCATTGTGCCAGTTCTTGTGGTTTTTGGAAATTGTCCTCTTAATGATCTTGATCAAATTTTTGTTTGTTGATTCTGCTAGTCCATTTCCTTGGGGGTAGTAGCTGGCATAATATTTCAATTTAATCCCTTTTTCTAAGGCAAATACATTCATTTCCAGGGATGAGAAATAAGATGCGTTATCAAAGACTAAACATTCAAGAATATTGAATCTAGTAATGATATTCGTGTTAAGGAAAGATACTACCTGATTCGTGTTTACCACTTTCAAAGGTACAACTTCGGACCATCTAGTAAAATAATCCATTGTTGTAATGATATATTTATGCTGCCGTGAAGAAGTAGGGTTAATCGACCCTATGATGTCAAGACCCCACTGCTGAAAAGGTGAATCTACAGTAATAGGCTATAGAGGGAATGTTGCCTTTTTCACTCGTTCGACAACCTTTTGGAAGATCATGCATTTATGACACAATGTATGGGCATCTTTAAATAACGTGGGCCAATAATACCCAACTCTTAACACTTTGTGAGAAACGGTGTCTCCACTGAAGTTCCCACCAGCCTCACTTGCATGAATTTCAGATATCACTTTTCCCGCTTCATCTTTTTCCAAACAACGCATAAGAACACCATCGAAATTCTTTCGAAATAATAAATCATTTATTAACTGGAAAGATGCAGATTTTAACCTGAGTGCTCTTCTATTTTTAGGATCGAGATGGTAAGGAGAAGATCCATGTGTTAAATAAAATTTAATGTCATCATACCAAGAATTAGCAGCAACTTGTGTACAATTGATATGTGTCTCGTTGTGCTGATCTACAATTGAGATATTAATTTGACTTTCCCGTTCTTCAACTAAATCAACCACTAGTTTACATAGGCCCTGTCTAACAATTTGTGCAGGAGTTATTTCGAGGTCATACTCTTGTAACGATGTCATCCAATTTTCCTGTTTTTCACCCAGTTTCTTTTGTACTAGTAAGTTTCTCACAACAGAGTAAGGAACAATGACTTTAGTTCTGGATTTCAGCAGATACGACTGGAAGTGTTTCACTACTTTGAAAACAACATACGTCTCCTGATCTACAAATGGGTAATTTAGTTCAACCCCTTTAAAACCTGAGCTCATGAAGGAAATGGGTACTTCATTTCTTTCAATATTTTTCTGTGTTAACACAACAACATAATATCGGTCGGAGGCGAAGGTGTAAAGAGTGAAATCCCAAGAGAAATCAAGACTCATCAAGGAAGGAGCTTCAATTATTGATTTTTGGATAGAATCAAAAGCTTGACTTTCTTGGGGTCCCCAACGGTACTGAATATCCTTTTTAATTAAATTTTGCAAGGGCCTTACCATTTCTAAGAAACTTGGGACGAATCTTCTGAAAAAATTAATTTGGCCTAAAAAGGATTGCATAGATTTTTTGGAGGAGGGGGGAGGAAGTTTGGAAATGGATTGAGTTATTTTGGGTTCAATGATGATTCTGTCACTGGACACTATGAACCCCAACATTTTTCCTTGTTCCACCTCAAAGACTGACTTCTTAGGGTTGAGGGATATGCCATACTTACGACATCGTTCTAGAACAACCCTAAGGTGAGACAAGTGATCTTTCTTGTTTTTAGAGAAAATGGTAACATCATTAAGATAAACCACTACTGATTGATTTAAGAGACGAAGAAAAGCAATGTCCATTGCTCTCTGGAAAGTGGACCCAACATTTATAAGCCCAAAAGGCATCTTTCTATAGGCATAAGTGCCCCACGGGGTACAAAAAGTGGTTTTGAGTTGATCCGAGGGAGACATGAGGACTTGGTTGTATCCTGAAAAACCATCTTACAGAGATAGGCTTTCAGAACCAGATACCTGTTGAAGTATTTGTTCCATTGGAGGAATGAGATAATTATCTTTGTCCGAGGCTCGATTCAAGTTACGAAAGTCGACACAGAGTCAAATTTCACCACTTTTCTTCCTTACAAGAACTAGATTAGATACCCATTGCGTGTGTCTCACCGGGAAGATTATCTTCGCATTTAATAATTTATTTAGTTCTTTCTTGACAGTGGGTTCCAACTTAGGGTGCATCTTTCTCAGCTTCTGCTGAAAAGGTTGGGTTTGGGGTTTCATGGGGATGACATGTTGTATGATATTAGGATCAAATGTTTTTAAATCATCATATGTCCAGGCAAAAATGTCTTTAAATTCTTTAAACAAATTTATAAAGGTAGATCGTTCTTGTTCAGAGCATCATGTCCGCAATATTATTTTTTGAGGATTGTCTTTAGTCCCTAAGATGTATGTCTCGTAAATCAAAGAAGAACTGTTCATTTTACAATTAACTGACCCTCTAAATTTATCATGCAAGTCATAAAAATTTTCTAGCCTTACCACAGATCTAGGAATAGAGTTTACTTGATCAGACGTCGATTAAGGAGATCTAGGATCTGATATTATCGTGAATTTGCAGAGGTTTTCAATGTGAGTGCCTTCATCAATAATTGCACCTTGGAAAGTGTCCTCCAAATGCAAGAAGTTGATAATCTGTTGGTCATCGTTGAACACTCTCCAATTGGTAATGTTATCCAAGATTGATGGCCTGAAAAACAATTCAATCGAAAATTCATTAGGAGAAATACCTTCTATGGGTAGAATTTTAGAAGCGATGTTAGCAAATAAATCAGCCTCTAAATTACTTAATCTAGGAATGGAATTTATATTGAATGCTGAAAATTTTTGCATTAAACTCCATACCTCAGTTTGGTAACTTTTCAGATGTGGTAATAGGAAATGTATGGAATTCCTTACCTACCTAACCATGATTTTTGAATCACCGAAAACTATTAAATTTTTTATGTCCATATCCATAGCTTTCCTGAGTCCTTGCAACAGTGCTTCGTATTCAACAGTATTGTTGGTGTATTCAAAATCTAATCGGCTGGAAATGAAAGTCTTATTACCTTCAGGGTCAATGAGTACACATCCTGCATTGACTCCTTCTTTGGATTTGGATCCGTCGAAGTATAGAGACCATATATGGGCTTCATCAACAGTGTTTGGCCCATTTGGTGAAGCCGATGACTGCGTACATGTCACAAGTTCTGATTGTTTCTCAGGATTGGTGATGGGGGAAATTTCGGTCATGAAGTTACCAAAGAAGGTGTTCATTCCATGCATTTCAAACGAATTAGTAGATGCAGTAAACGGTTCATTTGCATCATTTAGATTTATCACGGTGTGTTTGAGATAACGTTCACGGTTTATCCTAATTCTATTTGGCTGTCCATTTTCTGGCAGCCACAAATGAGACCAATCTGTGGCAAAGTAACCATGCAGTTGCTCGGACCAATCTTTACTAAAAAAACAACCATAGAATTCAGAAATGTCAACAACAATGATGTCAATAATTTGGTGACCCTTAGGATTAGAAGATAGCCTAACTAGAACATTCTTAAGTTCACCGATTACCTTAACGTTCGTTCGATCAAGCTGAATGATTTTGAGGCTAGAAGGTTGATCTTATGCATTAACTTTTTGGAAAACTGATAAAGGCATCACATTTGATGATGCGTCAGAATCTACCATGCAAATATGTACATTTCTATTGAAAATTTCAAAAGTCAATAAGAAAGGTAGGACATTTTTACGAGTGTTAACAACATAATTCTGCTGATTTTTTGTCGTTGTCCCTGAAACAATTTCATTTACATTTGATACAGTTTTTTCCGTTAGATCCATTTTATCCGGGGGTTCGGATGTTGTTTTAGTAGGGATCTTCTTGGTTGTCTTAGAATTGATTTCTGCAGTTTTCTTGCTGCTAGGATCGTTGTTCTTACTATTTTCTGCGATATTCTGAAGCATTTTCTGCAGAATAATAGGAAATTCCAAAAGTTTGAAGACAGAAATATTAGCCCTTAGTTTTTTTAGATCTTCAATCAAGTCATATTCTAAGACTAGGGCTGCTAAAATATGTTTTATTTCATCTTGTTTTGACTATTTTGGAGGCACATTATTACTCATTTCAGAAAATGGTTTGGTCTGTGTTTTGTTTCTTGTGTCGTAAGGGTGGACAGTTTCAAGTTTGCTTGAAAGATACTGTCAGAAAAGTGACCGAAGATATTGGGAGTTGAATCCTCTTCTTCAGCTACTTCTTCTTCAACTATGTATTCTAAACTTTTAGGAGGTACAAAATTATCATGTGCTTCCAGAATGGTTTGCAAAGCATACTGCGAGCTTTCAAAATTGAGACCTTCAGTGGTCAGATTTGGCCGATTGGGAGGAAAAGGATTTCTGAAAGGAGGTTTAAAAATTCCCTTGCTTGAGGATGCCTTCTCAGCTGACCTCTTCAAGTCAATGACTTGATTTGATAGTTTTTGGAAATCCTTCTGCAATCTTTCTAAGTCTAAAGTTTCTGGTTGGATTTTGGCTTGGGGAGGCCTTGCATGGATTTCTATTTTATTTTTAGAGGATGAAGTTGTTTCATCTTCACTATTGAGATTGTCTTTCAAGCTTAATATATCCTTTTCAATTTGGCTTGCCTCCTCGAAGGCTTCCAACAATCTAGACTTTTTAGACCTTTTAACCCAAATTGCTATATTATTATGCAGGGCTTTGGTGTAATATGCAACAATTAGATTCTCAGCAGGCATTGAATCTGCGGGAATTTGATTCTTTAATGTAAGGAATCTTTGGTTAAAATATTTTACTTTCTCCTTAGGGTTCATTTTTAGGCTGGAGAGTTCCATAACCAAGACTTCATGGGATTTATCATCTCCAAATTTCTCTAAGAAACAGGTTTCGATTTTTTCCCAAGAGACAATGGTCTAGGGTTGTTGGGAGAAATACCATGTGGAGGAATTTCCCTCAAATGTATAAGGAAAGAGTCTGCATACTATGACTTCATGCTCTACACTTCAGAGTCTAATGGCCAACATAAACTTCTTTATGTGATCTTCGACAGATTTCTTAGAATCAGGATCAAATTTAGGTAACCATTTCTCCGGATGTTTTGGCAATGGGTGTTGAGGTCTAGGTACATCCACGACATCTTGATCAAGCTAGGGTATGGCGAGATTGTTTTGGTTTTCCATGGGTGTAGGAGGTGTTGAAGGCTGAGATGTTTCAGACAAGGAACTGCCTTCGTTAGATGACTCTCCTCCTGAAGAGGATGGAGATGAATGAGGTGGGGAACATGGAATACCAGATCCACTGGCTCTGAGAACAAGTTTCTCGGTAGGATTGACAGTATTATCTCCTAAAGGGTTTAAAAGAAAACTAGTGCCTTCAAGTTGTTCTTGGATATCTGAGAAATCTAAAGGTTGATTGAGAGGCCTACCTGGTTGTCTGATATGGGCCAAAGCACTGTGTGTCCTTATAAGTGACTAACGAACAATTTCTTGTACGTCGACCTCTTGAGGATTTGGTGTTACCGGCTCAACGAGAATCTTAGGATTTTCGTTCGAGGTATTTTTTTTTTTAGAAGTAACGTTGTTGTCCGAGTGACTCCATGTTACTATAGGGGAGCGAGTGTGTGGGGGTGGAGTCTTGCGACTTCCATGTGCCATCAATTGTATTCAATCCCTCCTTCTAGTGCCATTTGTTGACGGGTGAAATTGAATGTCCGTCAACTGGAAGAACAAGTTTGGTCCAGGGTTGTCTAAGTAACCCAAGCCGTTTGGTGTAACTTGTTCTGACGGGTTTAATGGCTTCGCTAACCAATCTAAAATCCTAAAACAAAGAGAAAGGGATAACTAAAAAAAAAAAAAAACTATACTATATATATATACATATTCTGATATAACTATTTTAAATGTGTTTTAAACAGAAAAAGAAAACATGAAAATCTCATTTATGAACAACATTTACAGGTTGTAAGTTTAACTAGAAACTCACAAATTCAATGTGAAAATAATTTCTTTTGAGAAGAAGATAAAGAAAGCACATTCAAATATTTTTTTTTTCTTTCTATAAATCTAACAGAACTTGAATTGATTAAACTACGAAACACAGATGCACAGATTGTCAAAGCTTGATCTAAGATTTTTGGTTTCACTAATATATACAATGACGGAAATTAGAAATAAAGAAGCTAACTTGATGTCAGTTCGTTAAATGTGTGCGTGCCTCTATGTGAATCGAAAGCATCTAGTTGCCACACCTACGAGATAAATCTGCAATAGACTTATACTGAAACTGTTCCAAATAAATTCATAGAATGTATTGGAAGCTAGGATTTTAGAAATAGAATAGGGAACACATGTTAATTCTGTGATCTTATGATCGTAAATAATTACAGTCAGATAAATCTAAAATGTAATACATTCACTTCATTGTTCAACTAAACATCGAAGAGAAATCATGATATTTAAATTGAAAAGATGATCACAGTGTTAATATCCGAAACAACAAATTATGAATGATATTTAAAAAAATGGACATCCTGAAACATAACATATCAATGAGTCTAAAGCTACATGACATATTAATATATCAAGATTAAATAAATCAAAACATTAATGAAACAACATATGCAGTGGAATAAAGCCGAAATTTGTACGTTGTTCCATAAGTCTGGAAAATCATTCATTCATAATTGGTCCCAGGCCAAGATGCCTTTCATTTACAAAAAATAGAGTATTTAAAGAGATTTTTAAGTCTCAACTTCCTATCTCCTAAGATAAGATCATATCCCATAAGATCAAAATATTACAAATATGGAGGGCCTACAACCACTCATGATCAACTTGTATCTTCAAATATTTATAAAAGTTTTTTCTATTTACAAAATAAACAAAAAGGAGATACTAATGATCTAGATTGAACATGTTCCAACTCATAAATATCAGGATCAGATATATCATGCCCTGAAAAACGAAATAGGAACAATTTAGATAATTTATTCATAACTAATTACTAAAATTTATATAAAAATGACTTGGCTACATAATCATGAGATTCTACAGCTAGTCTTATATTGGAAAAATAAATCTAATTTAAACCAATTTTATTCAAAACAAATATCATGACTGGGGAGAAATCATTTTACCATTTAAACCAATGACTAAACATGGATCAGGATAGCTCGGAATTGATTATGGCATTCACACTGTCTTCATTACTTATTATAATGTTGCTTGTCATCTTAATACGTTTGACTTGTCTCTGTTAATTTTCCTTGAGGTTACAATTTTCTTTTGTCAATGATTCATTGTGAACTGTGAGTGCTTTGATTCTTGCTTGGAGAATAGGGATATAAGTATAATACTGCTCAATCCAATGCAAGCAGACCTCGTAATGCACAACAGGAGCGATCGATCGATGGAGCACATATTTGGGTGTGAGAATATCAATACTACCTGTTTTCAGCCCTTGACCGAGCTTAATACCAGTAAACCCCTCGCTACCCTAGAGACAAGGTGGGAGGTTATTAAAAAAGTCATATGGCTGAATTGGATCCGATTTATGACAATATGGATCTTCCTCCGCGAGCAAATATTCAATTTCGGGGTCTCGATCCTCATTGATCTTGATCGGGTCGATCGAGCTCAAATGAGGCTTATATCAATTCCTCAAACTTCTCGAGATCAACCGACTAGCCATTTTATTTCGAAACCCTAAATCTGCATGCTTCTCTTTGGACTGTTTGTGAGGTTTTTTGCTATCAATTTTTATAGTGGCTTTAAGGCCAACAACTAATTCATGCACAGGGGTTTCATTTGACTCGCATCCAACATCTTGTTTCCTATGTAAAAATTGATCGGGTATTACCTCGTCACAAGGGTTTTGCTTCCAAAGTTCTAGGTCATTACTTGAAAAACCAAATTGCTCTATCACTGGTTGTCCTGAAATATGGGTTTCTACAAAATTTACTGTAGCAAATCCATTTCGGGTTAAGAACCTATCCAAGTCATCACCAAGTTTTTTTAAACGGTGAATCACCAACATTTTAATTAGACCATGGTGAAAGAGGTTGGAATCGAGGCTTTGCTTTTTAAACCTCTTTGACATCTTGTACAGACTCCTTAGCAAATAAAATGGTATATTCAACTGAAAACCTATAAAGTGCATAAGCAACCACACATGATAGAGAAAAACCAGGCCATAATGGCCCTCACAGGTTACAAACTATTTAAGAATTGATAAGAGACCATGCCATCTAACCTTAAGAAACGAAACATGAATACCTTGCTCACAACAATCAATCTTTGTAGAAGTCATGAAGAGGCCCCAGGGCACCTCCTCGATTTTCAAATTCTTGAACCACTTTTGACTGGTGATAGGAAGACCTATGGATTCTCTCAAAAATTCTTCAGTCACATCCAACTGAATATCTCCAAACTTCGCTCTATATCCATCAAAGGTTTGTGAAAATTCTTTAGCCACATGAAGATTATACCCGTCAAACCTCTTAATGAAAGTATCCCAACCCTGGCCTTTCAAATCCCCGACTGCATCATCATGAAACAAGAACATTTGAGAGCCATTCGTCTCTATTCAGACAATAGGGGCCATTTTTTAGAATATAATGGATGTGCTCATTTTACCATTGACAATATCACTATTTTCACCCAACCATAGACCAAATCCACCCTCCGAGCACCTTAACCTTGACAAAGAATCATTCTGGAAGAAAACTCTAGGATAGATAGCCAAACACAGGGTAGCACACCTTTCCCTAAGGATAGCACATCAAACAAGAGCTGATAAGATATTCCAAACCATAACCAAGAGATAGTCCAAGCCAAAACCAAAATCTGCTAGCTGCAACAACAACTCTCCTCCAAACCTACGCAAAAACTGAGCAACTATAGTGCGCACAAGTGTTGCTCTGCAATTCTGAGAATTCCTGCTAGAATGAAGATTGGCCTCCTGTATTTATACTAATTCTGGCTAACTTACTGGGTCGTCTTCTCATTCTAGGTATATGTCTATCTAGTATATATTATTTCTTCTGGACGACTTCTTCTCTTGGAGGCTAATAACCTAATACAAATTATCATCTTGAGCTGACATGTCTTCTAGGGTTATTATCCAACTCATTAGGGTTTCTTCTTGCTTCCAAAACATTCTATTCTCTTCAGGTTTACACATGGAGGTAAATACCTCCCACAACTACCAGAATATCAACACTCCCTCCTAGCAGGGAGGTATTTGAAGGTAATGGTCTTGAGCACAAACATACCATTTACCTGGTAGCATCAACATAGTTGTATAGACTATCTCATGACTAGATCATGAGCACCATCATCGCTATCAAAGTCATCAATTGCATCATCTCTCAAAACCATAGTCCATCTGAGTAATCAAACATGATGTTGGATAAGTCACTCACTCCATAGAGTGACACGAAAACCATTCTTCTAATCTGGACATATGTCCTAGAAGAATAAATGTCCTGGACCATTTTCTATTTGGGAAATATATGTCCATTATCCATCTAGCTGATAACCATTTTCAACACTGTTGATAGTCTTCAAGGCAATCGAAACAATATCATTCAGTAGAACACAACTGTGTCTATAGTAGTACACAACTACAATCCAACGGTACACTACCACACCAAGTAGCACACAAGTACTTGATCAATAACGTATAGTCACAAATAGTGGAATACATTCACCACAATAGTACACATCTACTATCATATAGTCTTCATAACAATCATCTGATATCAACCTGCACAGAAACAATGTTATGATATAAACTGAATCATCTAGGCCATTCTTCCACTCACATCTGTGAGATCTCGGAAGAGCATCTGCCCTCAAAAGGTAATACATCAATGATGATCTATTTGGACTATTCTTCTCAAGCAAGGAAGAATAATTGTCCTGATTTATGATCCTAGACCATTCCCCACCCTGGGCCATTCCTTCAACACTAAACAAAGTGTAACCTGGAGAGAATGGGTCTACCCTAAGGAATGCCTATCCCTGATTGCTGAACTTGGACCATTCCCCACCCTGGGCCATTCCTCCAACACTAAACAAAGTGAAACCTGGAGGGAATGAATCCACCCTAAGGAATGGTTGTCAAGACCATTTGCAATGTTAACCACAAGAGGAAATGACAATCCTGCACCAACCTCCAAAACAGACCATTCCCCATGTTAACCATAATGGGAAATCGTTGTCCAAA
>JZKD02S1996213.1:519343-529870 GCA_000966675.3 Picea glauca | reverse complement strand
GGGATTTCACTCTTTACACCTTCGCCTCCGACCGATATTATGTTGTTGTGTTAACACAGAAAAATATTGAAAGAAATGAAGTACCCATTTCCTTCATGAGCTCAGGTTTTAAAGGGGTTGAACTAAATTACCCATTTGTAGATCAGGAGACGTATGTTGTTTTCAAAGTAGTGAAACACTTCCAGTCGTATCTGCTGAAATCCAGAACTAAAGTCATTGTTCCTTACTCTGTTGTGAGAAACTTACTAGTACAAAAGAAACTGGGTGAAAAACAGGAAAATTGGATGACATCGTTACAAGAGTATGACCTCGAAATAACTCCTGCACAAATTGTTAGACAGGGCCTATGTAAACTAGTGGTTGATTTAGTTGAAGAACGGGAAAGTCAAATTAATATCTCAATTGTAGATCAGCACAACGAGACACATATCAATTGTACACAAGTTGCTGCTAATTCTTGGTATGATGACATTAAATTTTATTTAACACATGGATCTTCTCCTTACCATCTCGATCCTAAAAATAGAAGAGCACTCAGGTTAAAATCTGCATCTTTCCAGTTAATAAATGATTTATTATTTCGAAAGAATTTCGATGGTGTTCTTATGCGTTGTTTGGAAAAAGATGAAGCGGGAAAAGTGATATCTGAAATTCATGCAAGTGAGGCTGGTGGGAACTTCAGTGGAGACACCGTTTCTCACAAAGTGTTAAGAGTTGGGTATTATTGGCCCACGTTATTTAAAGATGCCCATACATTGTGTCATAAATGCATGATCTTCCAAAAGGTTGTCGAACGAGTGAAAAAGGCAACATTCCCTCTATAGCCTATTACTGTAGATTCACCTTTTCAGCAGTGGGGTCTTGACATCATAGGGTCGATTAACCCTACTTCTTCACGGCAGCATAAATATATCATTACAACAATGGATTATTTTACTAGATGGTCCGAAGTTGTACCTTTGAAAGTGGTAAACACGAATCAGGTAGTATCTTTCCTTAACACGAATATCATTACTAGATTCAATATTCTTGAATGTTTAGTCTTTGATAACGCATCTTATTTCTCATCCCTGGAAATGAATGTATTTGCCTTAGAAAAAGGGATTAAATTGAAATATTATGCCAGCTACTACCCCCAAGGAAATGGACTAGCAGAATCAACAAACAAAAATTTGATCAAGATCATTAAGAGGACAATTTCCAAAAACCACAAGAACTGGCACAATGCTTTGTTTAATGCACTATGGGATGACAAAGTAACTCCCAAAGCCTGTATTGGAAATTCTCCTTTCTTTCTCATTTATAGTAGAGAAGCAATGCTACCTCCTCATGTTTTACTCCCATCTCTGCAATTATCGCAGAAATTCCAAGAAGAGGTCTACCCTCCTCTGGAAAGTCGAATCAATGCCCTATTAAAACTGGAGGAAGTAAGAGTGCATGAAAAGAAGAAGTTGGATCAGCATCAACAGATTGTGAAAAGATGGTTTGATTCAAACTCTTCTTCATATAGAAACTTCGAGGTAGGAGACCTGGTTCTCAAATGGGATAAACCTCGTGAGGGAAAAGGGGAACACACCAAGTTCCAAAACCTGTGGTTAGGACCATTCATAATCACTGAGAAACTATGTCCCATCTCTTTCTATCTACACAATTTGGAGGGATAGCCAAACACCTTCCCGGAGAATGGCCAAGCTCTCAAAAGGTATTTTTCTTGATGTTTCCAGATCCACCTTTGTACATATTTTTCTGTTTTGATTTACTTTTGTTTTCTGATTTTGGTTCTTTGCATTTTGTGTATTCTCATTGTTTTCTAAATAAACTTATGTCTGTGTCACCTTTTAGTTCGTGAAGGGAAACCATAATGCCTCATCATGAAGTAACAGTCAAGGTATTTTCATAGCATCAATGTTGTAAATTGTTAAAACGTAGACTAGCTAAAGAAACTTTATGTTCAAAGTAGGTTTCCTCGTTTCACTTTATAATCATGAGCAAACACAATCATCACTAAAGTTATTTACGTTGTCCTTGTTTTTAAAGAAAACAACTCAAGTATGCCTTCCTGTCCTTGAAAATTTATTCATATCAGAAAACTAAATTCGAATCATGATGAAGGTCATCAAGCAAAAAATTAAGTTGGAAAGTATCAAGTGCTTCAGAATCTGGAATTTTTAGCATCACCCCTCTCTCCTGACAATCATAAAAAATTGAAATAAATTCTAGAGAGTTGTGGGAAGTGTCTGTGAACCCACCGAGATACTGAACAGGTCTGCAGGAAGCAGGTAAATTCATGCATGATTCCAAGACAACTTTATCGGGGTACTGAACAGGCTTGCTGGCAGTGAAGTAATGTCGGGTTCAAGAAAATCATCAGGTATAAATTTTAATATTAATAGTAAAATGTCCTTCATTTTGAATTGACAATTCTTGGACAGGGTAGAGGCATCAAATTGGGTTAATTGACATCCCTTCTGAGGCTATGGATGCCTGTTGGCAGTAGTGGCCCTGTCAACAGTATTGGATTCATTGGCTTGAATATCATTTCTCTCGTAATTAAATCTTGTCACCGGATTTCATTTGAAAACAAAGACATCTGAAGTTGGACTGTGTGATGTTTTGGAATTTGATTGGGATGCTTGATTTCCTTTCAACTGTTCTTTAATATTTAATCATTCTAATCATTCCTAACATGAACTCGTTGGTGATGTAGAGATAATTTCTTCTTCGAGTAAGTCGCCACTGTTGGCATCCCTACATGTTTTTGCTATGTTGAATGACAAATGACACTTCCTGTAGCTGCCTTCACCTCATCCTGTAAATATTACTTTTTGGGGGTGATTATTGGATTATAAAAGATGTTTGATTATTCTTTTTTATTTGCGTTTTCAGGCTTGATTCATGATTGAAAGCATGAATCAAGCATGGAAATTTAATTTCATATTATATCCCTATTCAAAACATGGTTTTTAAAGGTTCATTGCGCTTACATCTTATTTAATACTTGAATGATTTTTCCTTTTTGAGTGTCGATATAATACCAAATGTCTATTCGCATTTGATTTGTAAACATATATATTTGACCCCTTTGCAAATTGACTATACGCATTACTAAACATGGGGATTAATACACAAGTATCGTACCCTGTACATAATCCTTTTGTTGGCATTTTGAATTAATGAGCTTTCATTATGGTTCGAGGGTTTGTGTTATGCCCTGTACTCGAGGTTCTAATTACCAGGCATGTCTGAAATTCGTGACCAAAAACTTCATGTTTATGTTATGATCGCTCATGTGTTTTACTTGTTTTGTTTCCATGGTATATTCTTAGACTTGTCCCTTTTACCTCTTCCATATAAACCCACAATTAGTTCGAGTCACCCTTGTTACAGTCTAGTCATACTCTTAATGGCCCCTGTTGTCCGAATAGAGCCAAATGGCTCTCAAGCATTGTTGTTTCATGATGATGCAGTCAAGGATTTGAAAGGCCAGGGTTGGGATACTTTCATTAAGAGGTTCGAAGGGTATAATATTTGTGTGGCTAAAGAATTCGCACAAACCATTGATGGATATAGAGTGAATGTTGGAGATATTTAGTTGGAGGTGACTGAAGAGTTTTTGAGAGAAGCCACAGGTCTTCCTATCACCAATCAGAAGTGGTTCAATATTTCAAAAATCGAGGAGGTTCCCTAGGGACTCTTCATGACTTCCAAAAAGATTGATTGTTGTGAGAAAGGTATTCTTGTTTCATTGCTTAAGGTTAGATGGCATGGTCTCTTATCAATTATTAAAAAGTTTGTAACCTGTGAGGGTCGTTACGGCCTAGTTTTTCTCTATCATGTGTGGTTGCTTATGCACTTTATAGGTTTTTAGTTGAATATACCATTTTATTTGTTGAGGAGTCTGTAGAAGATGTCAAAGAGGTTTAAAAAATAAAGCCTTGATTCCAGCCTCTTTCACCATGGTCTAATTAAAATGTTGGTGATTCACCGTTTAAAAAACCTTGGTGATGACTGGGATAGGCTCTTAACCCAAAATGGATTTTCTACAGTAACTTCTATAGAAACCCCTGTTTCAAGACAACCGATGATAGAGAAGTTTTGTTTTTCAAGTAATGAGCCAGAACTTCAGAAGGAAAACCCTCATGACGAGGTAATACCCTATTAGTTTTTACATAGGAAATAGGATGTTGGATCCAAGTCAAATGAAACCCTTGTGCATGAATTAGCTGTTGGACTTAAAGCCACTGTAAAAACTGATAGCAAAAAACCTCACAAACAGTCCAAACAGAAGCATGCAGCTTTAGGGTTTCGAAATAAAAGGGTTGGTCATATGATCTCAAGAAGTTTGAGGAATTGATCTAAGCCTCATTTGAGCTCGATCGACCCAATTGAGATCAATGAGGATCCAGACCCTGAAATTGAAAATTTTCTCGCAGAGGAAGATCTGGATTGTCATAAATCAAATCCAATTCAGCCATACAACTTTGTTAATAACCTCCCACCTTGTCTCCAGAGTAGCAAGGGGTTTACTAGTATTAAGCTCGGTCAAGGGCCGACAACAGGTAGTACTTATATTCTCACACCCAAATATGCGCTCCATCGATCGATCGCTACTGCTGTGCATTGGGAGGTCTCCTTGCATTGGATTGAGAAGTATTATACTGATATCCCTATTCCCCAAGCAAGAATCAAAGCACTCATAGTTCACAATGAATCATTGAAAAAATAAAATCGTGACCTCAAGGAAAATGAATAGAGACATGTCAAATGTCTTAAGACGACAGGCAACACTATAATAAAGAATGCAGATAGTGTGAATTCCATAATCAATTCCGAGATATCATGGTCCATGTTTAGTCATTGGTTTAAATGGTAAAATGATTTCTCCCTCTTATTACAATCATGATATTTGTTTTGAATCAAATTAGTTTAAATTAGATTTATTTTTCCAATATAAGATTGGCTACAGAATCTCATGATTCTGTAGTCAAGTCATTTTTATATAAATTTTAGTAATTAGTTATGAATAAATTATCTAACTTGTTCCTATTTCGTTTTTCAGGGCATGATATATCTGATCCTGATATTTATGAGTTGGAACATGTTCAATCTAGATCATTGGTATCTCCTTTTTGTTTATTTTGTAAATAGAAAATACTTTTATAAATATTTGAAGATACAAGTTGATCATGAGTGGTTGTAGGCACTCCATATTTGTAATATTTTGATCTTATGGGATCTGATCTTATCTTAGGAGATAGGAAGTTGAGACTTAAAAAGATCTTTAAATACTATTTTTTTTGTAAATGAAAGGCATATTGGCCTGGGACCAATTATGAATGAATGATTTTCAAGACTTATGGAACAACGTACATCTTTTGGCTTTAATCCACTGCAGATGTTGTTTCATTAACGTTTTGATTTATTTAATCATGATATATAAATATGTCATGTAGCTTTAGACTCATTGATATGTTATGTTTTAGGATGTCCATTTTATAAATATCGTTCATAATTTGTTGTTCCAGATATTAACACTGAGATCATCTTTTCAAGTTAAATATAATGATTTCTATTCGATGTTTAGTTGAAAAATAAAGTGAATTTATTACATTTTAGATTTCTCTGACTGTAATTATTTACGATCGTAAGATCACAGAATTAGCATGTGTTCCCTATTATGTTTCTAAAATCATGGTTGCCAATACATTCAATGAATTTGTTCGGAATAGTTTCAGTTTAAGTCTATTGCAGATTTATCTCGTAGGCATGGCAACTGGATGCTCTCAATTCACACAGAGGCACGGACACATTTAATGAACTGACATCAGGTCAACTTCTTTATTTCTAATTTCTGTCATTGTATATATTAGTGAAACCAAAAAGCTTAGATCAAGCTTTGACAATCTATGCATTTGTGTTTCGTAGTTTAATCAATTCAAGTTCTGTTAGATTTATAGAAAGAAAACAAAAAAAAATATTTGAATGTGCTTTCTTTATCTGCTTCTCAAAAGAAATTATTTTCACATTGATTTCGTGAGTTTCTAGTTAAACTTACAACCTGTAAATGTTGTTCATAAATGAGATTTTCATGTTTTCTTTTTCTGTTTAAAACACATTTAAAATAGTTATATCAGAATATATATATATATATATATATATATATATATATATATATATATATATATATATATATATATATATATATATATATATATATATATATACATATAGTATAGTTTCTTTTTTTTATTTATCTCTTTCTCTTTTTTTTAGTTTTTTACATTGGCTAACGGAGCCATTAAACTCGTCAGAACAAGTTACACCAAACGACTTGGGTTACTTAGACAACCTCGAACCAAACTTTTTCTTCCAGTTGATGGACAGTCAATTTCACCCGTCAACAGGTATCTAAAGTTATGTACACCTACTTTATTTATAGAAGAATCCTCTTCGTCCACCTCTTCGGAAAGATTGGCTACAACGAAAAAATTTCCTTCCATGAATTGTTTCAAATGCATCTGTTGTTTAGGGATGGAAACCATGTCTAGGAGGGTTTCATCTGCTTTGATGTTGTCCAATTGATTCAATATATTTTATTTATAAGAGGGAGGAGAGGGAGTGATTCTTTGACTCTCAGGAATTTTAGGAACCTGGGGCGTAGCAATGGTTGAGGATGAGCTTGGTCTAGAATAACTGCGAGGAGGATCAAATTTACCCCTGGGAGCATAGGCTTTGCTCCTAGTGTTGATGACTATGACATCCTCTGGCTCTGAAAAGTCTAGGAAAACAATAGTAGCCTCTGGTATTTTACCAAAGATATTGTCTCTAACACTCTTCTTTACCTCACATGTGGTTTCTTCGTAAAACTTACACCAACTCCGAGGCAAGATAGATTTAGGCTGAAAATTGTTTTCAACCAGATTCCTAAAAGGCGATGCAAAAGAGGTTGAATATCCAGGGGTGAGAGGGGAGACAGTACCCTTCCGCTCAAATGATATCATATGATTGTTCATATCTTGTACTAGTTGCAAGAGAGTGGACATGTTTGTTTGTCTAACTAATTCTCCATGGGGAAGACCAGTTCTTTCAATTTGTTCTTCATACTATGAGAAAGTATACAGAGAGGAACCGAGATTATCGATGGATTTTTCCTCAAGCCTATGATGGTAGGGAGAAGGAAATGCATTGTAGTAATGCATGAAAGTGGCTTGGTTATGAGGGCAGATAAGTTCGGGGATTTGATTGTACAACTTGGTGAACACAAGTTGAAAGACTTGATGGTCTCACCATCCTTATAGGTGACATTATTGCATTCCCTTAAATTCTCGGCAGGGATTTTGGATTGCCCATAAGTGGATCGGAACCAATAAATTAACTCCTCCCAAGTAGACAGGATCTTACGAGGAAGGTCAAATAAATCGGGCGACGCCTTTCCTTCCAAGGAATTGAAAAACAAGCACATGCAAGTGTCATTGTCATTAGCCCCTATGTTATGACAAGAATTAGAAAATGCCACTAGGTGTTCATTGGTACTGACAGTGTTATTTCCTGGAAACTTAGGAAAATGCTCTTTAAACTTCGGAAGTGGACGAGTAGTAGGTGCTAGGTTAAGAGGAGAGGACACATGCCATGGTGTGATTGTGGCATCTTCTTCGAACTGGAAAATCACATACTTTTTAATGACTTTGGTGGGGTTTGTAGTGGATTGGACAGGGATATGGTGGTTGTACAAGCTACCAATCACTGATGACAATGAATATTGGGAATATGGAGCACTTCTAGTGCCACCAGAGACACCACTAGATGTCATCTTGTGGATGATAGATGAGGGGAAGAAAGATGAGATGGATGAATCAGATAAATTTCTCCTTAGAGCACTTTGTTGGGAAGATAACACAATGTTTCTTCTTCCTATTTCAGCAATAGGATTGATTTCGGGTGACAAGCCTCTTCTTATTCTAGAAGCATGAAAGTCTAAGAACATGAAAGAAAGGCCAAATCTCGAAGGAACAAGGTTTACTGTTGATTTATAGGTTGTCTACATCTAGCCTCCAATTGTTCTTGAGCACTAATATCTCATTCAATTTCTTCCCAAGAATGGTTAAGTTCGGCACGGGCATTGGCAGTGTCTAGAATGGTGTTAAATAGGTTCAAAGCAATGTTGGTCTGGTCTTGAAGACCAGGTTCAATATTGGGCCGCCTTGTAACAGGAATAGTCATTAATATAAAAAGAGTCAAAGAATCAATTTCAGAAAAGAAAATCAAGTATAAAATTTTAACCAAAGAGATATTGAAGATCTCCCTAGTATGATCGCCAAATAAATGTTGAGAAAAAGATATGAATTGATCTTACTCAAACATTTTCATAATTTACTTGGATAAAGTAAAGTAGACGGGAATATCACCCTATGTTTATAGCCAACAAAAATAACATCCTAACTCACAAGTATTAATTATGAGTACTTAGGCTAGTCTTTTATCAACAAAAAGCTTGATGGAAATTCACTTTTTATGTAATTTTCTTAATATAACAGTTGTTGAAATAAATGTAAGAACAAAAGTAAGGACACCAATATGATAATCAAGACAAATGATACATAAATCAATCCTTTATTTCATTCCAATTCACGAAAGAGTCATTTTCTTTACAAAATCTCATACAGAAATCTTGGACCAAAGACAAACTTAGACATGCCCGATGGAACATACAAAAGGACCTCTGAAAGAAAATCAAAACTAAACTCTAAAATTTGGATCAACTTGCCACAGATTGTTTCCCACTCGACTCTGCACAATAGCCTTTATCAATCATGAAAATTAATTCACAAACAATCAAGTCTACACAGTATATCAAAGATAGATCAACACCTCTGAAAAAAAAGTGTCTGAATGATTTGATTCATCCCTGAATATTGTTGTCTACAATAAAACCTTACTATCATAAAAGAGAATTAGGCTGTGATGAATATATGAATGAATGAACACTCAACTATCTCAACATAAACTCAAAGAGAAAACCTTAGCATGCTTATGCTTCTATCCTCCTCCTCCTCCCTTTCCTTTTCCTTTTAACAAATTAGAATTGGTTGAAGAAGTTGAACCAATTCATTAGTTAAGTTAATTAAAATACTCAACTAAATTTAGTTAGGGGGGAGAGTAATAATTATAATAAGGGTCGTAATTAAATAATAACTAGTAGGTGGGACCCCTTGTGATTCCATTTAGTTCATAACAATCATAGAAATCATAACATAACCATTTGTTAAGAAAAGACACCTCCTTGTGCCTCCCATCAACATATTCACTTATGGAAATTTAAACTCATGAAATTTGAAATTATTTCAAAAATAATACTCATATATCCAAAATAAACATGTTGTCAAAAGATCCATGAAGTCAACTTTCATAAAACAATAGATATAATAAAAAATAAAAAACCATATTTCCCAGTCTGTGATGCAACCCTTCCTTGATTGTTGTTGTCACCTCTTGATTTTCCTGAATTTTCCTTTGGCTGTGCAGAGCCTTTAGGCCTAATTTCACTAATCACATGGGAACAATTGTCCCTCAAATGCATCCGGGAAGACATGGATTTGTCAAATCCATTAGAGGGTGAGGAGGGGGCAGCAGTGGATTTTCCTTTATCAAGGGCATGGTGGGCCTTAGTTTTCAATCTCTTGCTAGCATGGGAGGATTGCACTAGCGAGTGATTAGGGGCAGCTTGGGAAATGGGGTTAACCGACGGAGGAGGAGGCAAAGACAAGTTGGGCCAACCACGATGTTCGTAGACTGTCTGGTGGACAATATCCTACCATCCATCATTTTCAAGGACCTTGGGTTGTAATGAGACATGAGGAGGTACAGGCATACCAGGTGCTTGCAGGGCTTGGAAAGGAGGCCTTTCAGGCCTAGGTTGGACTATTCCCTACCCAATCCAATTGAAGAATCTGGAATGAAACAATTGGCCAAGCTCTTGTGAATCAACATCAAAATGTATGGAGAACCTAGGCCTTCTTGGGCCTCGGTTCCAATTACCTCTACCTTTTTTTCCTCGACCATGGCTACCTCGATTGAAAAAACTCATCCTGCATGCATGATCAATTAGAAAATAGTCTTTTAAATAACCATGCATGAAAACTCTTTAAAAATATGAAATAGATTTGGCTCAGTAATGTATCATACTCATGCAATCCAATCCATACAATTTTTTTCATTGTTAATCAATGAACATGGAGTGAAAAAGGGTTATGGGATATGTGAGGGGGTTGTATTGAGTGAAAATATGATATAATGAGGGGGAAAATACATGGCCACTTCTCAATGACAAGAACAATCAACTCTAAAGCAAACCAATAAAACCTCACTGCAATCCACACAATGCACTTCCACCTTCATCCACTTTAACACAAAATTTCTCTTGATTGTAATCAATCTCATAACAGGGAGTGAAAAAAAATGAATATGGGAGGTGACGAGGTTTGTAATTAGCTGAAAGTGAAATAATGGAAGGATAGAAAAATGATTAAT
>JZKD02S1996213.1:496132-506439 GCA_000966675.3 Picea glauca | reverse complement strand
ACCATTTACTTGTTAGCTAGGCTTTAACAATAATTGTTAATTCTTTCATGCATGTAGTATAGTGAATAGGATAGCTTTAAACTCTTCCCCCTTGCAATTTTTTTATTTCCTTCCAATTGTTTGCATGTAGTATAGTAAAATTTATGAATTAGATCCCATTTGTTATAGTATTTTTTAATTCTCTCAAAAATGTCCTTCATGCAATTTCACTATCATGCTTGTTGTGTAGGTGTGATAAGAACGAAATAGCATAGGTTGTAGTAACATCAGAAATCAACACCTCATAAGCTCAAATCATAACGAATAACAATAGTATTTCATCAACCATGTAATTCATGTTGCATATCATCACAACACCAAAAGTGAATAGATCTAATCTTCAATAGTTCAAGGGGGGCCCACCTACTAGTATTATTTAGTTTTTTATAATAATAGGATTTAGCAACACTTTGCGGGCAAAAATTCGCTGACAATTTTAATCCTCAACAGTGTGTTGCACTTCCTTCTACACAATGCTTCAAATGGACTCATTTTCAATGAGGCATGATACCCATTATTGTAAGCAACTTCCACTAAGTGGATATATTCTTCCCACTTTGATGGTTGATCCATCACATACATTCTAAGCATGTCCTCAATTATTCTATTAGTTCTCTATTAGTTCTCTATGTCTGCCCATATGAGTCTGGTTGGTACATTGTAATGAGATTCAAATTCATCCAAAATCCTTTGAACAAACCTTTCAAAAAATTGGATGTGAAATTTGGATCTCTATCAAAAACTATTTACTCAGGCACTCCATGTAGCTTGAAAACTTCTTTCATGTAGATCTTCGCAATATGTGTTTCCTTGTGTGTAGTCTTCATTGGAATAAAATGTGTTTCCTTAGTTAATTTATCAACCACCACCATGATGTAATCATGTTCCTTCACTATTCTTTGCAATTTTGTAATAAAATACACTATGACAACTTCCCACTTCCATTTTGGAATCGCCAATGGTTGCAATAACCCAGATAGATTCCTACGTTATTTATTCACTTTATGGCATTCTCGAAATCTAGCTATATATTTAGCCACTTCTTTATTCATTATGGGCCAAAAGTATTGGCTCCTTACAACTACAATTGTCTTTTGATATCCTGGGTGCCTAGCATATGGCATATTGTGCATTTATTTTAGCACTGCATTTTTCAACTCACTAGAATTCATCACATATACTTTGCCTTTATACATGAGAATTCCATCTTCTTTCAGCTCACAATAATTAAATTTATGTTGAAAATTACCTTGTCGTAATGTCTCTTTTACTGTGAAATAGTATTGGTCTGAATTTTCATTTCATTTGATATGTTTAATTTCAAAGTCATATTCACTCAAAAATGCAAGCCATCTAGTTTGTCTGGAATTTAATGTGGGTTGTCCAAACAAATGTTTCAAACCACAGTGGTTTGTCCTTAGTTCGAATTTCCTCCTCTTGAGTTAATTTCTCCATATTTATAATGCATGTACAATTGTTTCTAACTATATATCATGGGTGGCATAATTCCTCTCATGCTCTTTTAATTTTCTGGACTCATAGCATACCACATGATCTCTTTGTGTGAGGACTCCACTGATCCCTTTTTTTTCATGCATCGATGTACACCACAAAACTCGCATTCATATATGCAATCTTCAATATTGGTGTACTTTTCAATATGTCTTTCAACTGCTAAAATCTCTCCTCACGCTTGAAAGTCCATTTAAATTTCACTCCCTTCTTTTGCAAAGAAGTGATTGGGCTTGCAATCTTTGAGAATCCTTTTATGAATATTTGGTAATAAATGGTAAGACCCATGAATGATCTGAACTTTGTGACTTTTCTTGGTGTTGTCCATCCTCTAATGGCTTCTATATTCTCATAATCAACTAGTATCCCTTATGTTGAAATTGCATTCCCCAAGTAGTGAATCTTATTTTTATAAAATATGCACTTACTTAGCTTAGCATGCAATTCATGCTCTCTTAAAACTTGCAACACCATTCTTAAATGGTTCTCATTTTCTTTTTTTGAATTAGAGTATATGAGTATATCATCTAGTAACACAATCACAAACTTGTCCAGGTATTTCCTGAACACTCCATTCATTAAGAACATAAAAACAATTGGGGCATTTGATAGCCCAAATGGAACTATCATGAATTCATAATGCATGTATCTTGTCTTGAATGTTATCTTGCTAATATATTCTTCCTTAATCCTCACTTGATGGTAACTTGATCTCAAGTCAATCTTGGAAAATATTTGTTCACCTTTCAACTGATCAAATAAATCATCAACTAGTGGTAAAGGATATTTGTTCTTTATGGTGAGCTTATTTAGCTGTCTGAAATCAATACACAACCTTAAGGTTCCAACTTTATTATTCACAAAAAGGATTGGGGCTCCCCAAAGTGACACACTTGGACATATATACCCCTTCTTTAACAACTCTTCAAGTTGCATATGCAACTCTTTCAACTTTGGCATGCCCATTCTATAAGGTGCCTTGAACAATGGGGAAGTTACAGGAACCAAATTAATAGAGAAATCAATGTCTCTTTTTGGTGGAAATCATGGGTTCTCCCTAAAAATATCTTCAAAATCCCTCAATACCAGATGGTCTTCAATATTTTTCACTTTATCTTTGTCTTCATATTTCGTATGGGATGCAAAAATATAACATCCCTTCATGAATCTCTTTTTTAACTGCATAGTTGAAATCTCTCTAGCAACTACAACTATTGGAATGACTTGAAACTTGCCTTGATTCCCTTATTCATCAAGACATGTGTTTATCTTGTTGTAATAGTCTAGGATAGCATAGTGTTTTTCCAACCAATATTCCAATTAGACAATCGTATGAACCCAATGATATGATGTTCACATCTCCCTTTGTGTTGATTCCATTCATGTCTATCATAAAATATTTAAATATATCAATGATATTTCTCTTAGCCCCTGTGGATAGCTTAAATAACCAAGATTTCTTATGCTTACTCCTTTGCAAGTGAAATATTTCAACAATGTTATAGTTTATGTAACTATGGTTAGCTCCAAAATCAATTAAAATTGTTATGGGATGGTTATCAATCTTACCTTCCACTTCAATCATGGGGGATTGATATTATGATTTATTATTTTCCAAGGTTGCATAAATCCTTGGCATGTTTCCTCTCATGTCTTCAACTATTTCATCCTCATGAATGTTGTGGACAATCCTCATCCTTTCTCCTTTGTTAGGGAAATCCCTATACACGTGATTTCTCTCACATCCCCAACATTGTACAGGTTGTTTCCTTGGCCTTTTCCCAAATGAATATGCAATCTTGTGCTCATTTTGGGTTGACTAACCTTGTTGATTTTATTATGAATTATTCTTGAAAAAGGGTGGCTTAAAACATTTCTTCCTTTGATCCGTTTTCCCTTTCATCTTTCCATTCCAATCTTTTTGGAAAATTGACTTTCCTCTACTTTTCTCATAAAGATGATTTGCTCTCCTTATGGATTCCTCCAAGGTTTTGGGGTTACCATATTGTATATTTTCACTATAAAAGAATGGTAACCCACTCAATAACCTTTGTATTTTGACCTTTTCATCCTTTATGAATTCAACATATTCCAGCAACTCAAAGAATCTATTTTCATATTTTTCCATTGTCGTGCTTCCGAATTTGATTTCAAAGAACTCTTTCATCTTTCTTTCATAGTATTGCTCAAAAAAATATTTATCTTGGGAATATCCTTTGAACTTCCTCCATGAGATCCTCTTCTCATTAAGGTGCTTGGATTGCTTAAGTTTTTCCCACCACATGGTTTTTTTTCCTTGCAAGTGGTAGGTTGTAATTCTAGCTTCTACCCTTGACGGGTAGTCATGCAGGAGAAAATATTTATTCATTTCCAACAGTTAGGCCTCGACCTCTTCTCCTTTCCTATGCTCACCATCGAAATTTGGTGGATTTATTTTCTTGAGTTCACCTTGCAAGATGTTTGCCTCATGCCTACTCCTCTGCCTCCTGACAGGAGACACACTTGGACTGCTCCCTAGCCCTAAACTTGCATGATTTATTCTGGTGGATTTATTTGGAGAATTATGGCACATTCTCATGCTTATTGAATTCCTATCATTCCCATGATCATCCCTCATGCTCTGGGATCTGGATGTTGTCACTTGTTTAGCACTAGTTTCCTTCTTGGTGCCAGATTCCTTTTTAAATTGTGCATGCAAAATATTTAGGCTCTGAAGTATCTCTTTAGGAGCCTTCATAATCCTTTCATTATATACTTTATAACTTTGCACTTCTCTATGCAGACTTCTCATAGTTACAGGCTCATGCCTACCTCTCCTTCCATTTGAATTTGTCTCAGCATTACCCGTGTTGACATGCAGACCTATGATATCCCCCTCATGTTTGTAATATCCCTAAGAATATTCCATAAATCTAGTCCTCATATAATAAACAAAGTTGTTTTCATGTACCTCTAATTCTGTAAGAAATGTTCATGTAATAATTATTGTTAGAACATGCATAACATAAAACATTTCATCAATTAGAATACATGTTTTTTTTCTCATCAATTAATGAATAACACAATAAAAAAAATTATAATATGATTCCTTAGATGCATTCCTCTCTGAAATATATTTCCAATGGTTGTACGCATGCCTCATTATGAGTTCTCAGCAAAACGTTACAACCTTCACAAGTTGTAATTTTCCACTCACTTACAGTCGTTGAATTCTCTTTATTACTTTCTGAGAAATTTTAATGCCTAATTCAAAATTCTAGGTGGATATATGTCCTCTCCTCTTCAATACCTTTCTAGCGACTATTTTTTTCTCAAATCTGAGCTCCGAGTTGAAAGTTATGGTTCAAAGAAGTTTAGACTATTTTTCTCATTTTATCTCTATATGCTACATGTGTCTTCTTTTTCTTCCTACACATTTTTACATACCTATATTCCAAATATGGTTCCATGGTTGTATTCTATGGTTCATAATATTTCCATAAATTTTGCATGTTCCTCAAATGGACTTCTGAGCAAGGAGTTGTTCCCTCTGGAAGTAAACTGGTGTTGAAATTTTACCCTAACTATTTCAGTTGTAACTTTCTCATACAAGCTCTATTTTGTGCCCAGAATAACTCATTGTATATCTCTCCAAGGTTTTTTTATTTAAATTGCAAATAAACAATACACCTTTGATCTAAAATCGGTGCTCTAAAACATACACCTTGACTTAGATTATTAACAAAATTGTTCACTGACGTTGCATGTGAAATATGAGTAAATAGTTCATTAAACAAATGCTTCAAACAATAAATTTGTAATGCAAAATGAACATAATAGATACGATAAGAACAAGAGAAGAGTTGATAACAGAGTTACGGATTATACTCTTAGCCTACATTTCCAAGCTTTTTTCATGTGTGTAGTTGTTTTCCATTCTTGTGATGTCAAGCTCTTAAACGCTTTATTACATAACCATGGGCTTCTAAAGAGTTGCAACTATATATCATGCTAACATTGCACTGACCGAAAATTTCGACATAATACTCTTGCCAAGTTTTTCCCTATCAATCTGACAATGCTCTACAATGGAATAAAATAACTCTTAAACAACTTACACAATTGATCTGAAATGATCTTTTAAAGACTTGGTTAAGTTTTAAGCATGAATTGATTTACCATTTATAAATTGAAGAGAAGAAGAATATTTAATGAAAGAATGTTGCAGCCATCATAAATAATGCAGATCATAAAGTAAACATAAGGAACAACAAACCATAACAACAATCTTTATAACGGAGTTCGGTACAAGTTTTCCTACGTCTTCGGGCCTTTGTCTCAGTGGGGGAGGCTTTCTTATTTATCTTCAATGCTACAAAATTACATCAGAAGTATCTCAAAATGATTATAAATTGGTATGTATGTGTTCTTCGTGACCTCAAGAATCCAACACAACTAACGACACTGAAAAAGGTTGAGCGTAGCTCCCGGAAATGGCCTCCAAAGTTTAGCTATCTCGTTGGCTTTCTCTGCATAAAACTGAATTGTTCTACCAATTTTACATATTGTACACTGTATAAGGGTTGGTAAATTCTTTTACATATATAGAACAGGTTATGGGATCAAATCCCAATGAATACCTTCTTTATGGCATAAAATATGCTTCAAATTCCATAAAATATAGCAACAACAGATTGAATTATGGTTTTAAAATAATCCATATCCAAGGTTTCGACCCACTTAATCTACATATAATATTTTTGGCTTGACTTGGAGTGCGCCCTTTTAATATCATGGAAGATATATTATATGTGTATAATACACATCATATATTACATAAACAATGTGGCATAAAAACCATAATATATGGTCAAAATATGTGACATGGGCCTTTTCAAAAGGATATTATTTAAACCAAAATATAGTTCAAATATTCATTGGGATTCATTTCCTTTTAAATATTCAATCCCTTATTAAATGGTTCATTGAACCATATGCATGGATCATGGTCATTAGTATATTAACTTATGGTTTTAATAAACCATATAATGCGTTCAAATCATAATAAACCATATCAAATTATTAATGGCGTCAAAATTTATGGCATAGGACTTCAAAAATGGCATTAGATATGGTTGGCCTATAATAATCAAAGAATTTTAAATAAATAATGTCATGCCATATGCATTCACAAGTGACGTGTGGGCTAAAGTGGCTAGTGTATGATTTTTAAAGCTTTGTAGCTATGAGGTCACATGTTTGATTATTAAAGAGGCAACCATTTTTTGCTTGGCCTAGGGTGGCATGTGGCATCATGGATTGGGCCACATGTCACTCTATCATTGGCATGAAATTTCTAGTCACCCTATGCCACATGTTGATTGGGCCATGTGTCACTCTATCATTGGCATGAAATTTCCAGTCACCCTGTGCCACATGTCGATGCCACCTCCTGCCACTTTTCAACTCTGTTAACTACCATATATTGTGCTCAGGTTGTGCCACGTGTCCTCTATAGACTGTGCCACATGTCATGTCCAGAATGTGCCACGTCACCCTTTGACCAACTGACTTTTGACCTCTTTATACGGAACTTCAGAATAGAATAACTTTCACATACAGACTCTATTTTCAAAATAAATATATATGGACAGAATCGACGCGACAAGCCTGACGCAATGGCTCTAGTTTCATCTGATTCCGAGAAAAAAAAAATAGGCCTTCCTGGATCGATTTGGATCACGCCTCCCCACTAAGACCTTTTGGTCCTCCAAAAGGGTATTAACCAGTCATCAAGTGCGGTATAGGCCACCCCACTTGTTCTTTATCTTCAAAATATGTCATGTGCATCTGTCTCATCAAGATCAATTGCAAAACAATCATGACAAATGACAACATATTGTTAGCCACTTGCACTCTTTCACATCTTATTGAAGCCACTACCATCCATGTTGAAACAATTAGCAGTGATAACATCATAAATATGACTGCAAATGAGCTAATATGTTTGTAGTACTTGCATGATATTAGCTTATATTAAAGCAAAGTATGATTGAACTTTCATTCTACAACCATATCATGTTCATGCTTAAGATCAATTGTTTGATTTGGCACAATTATAGATGTGTTTCTTGCATAAGTTGCCTTCCTTAATTGTTCCATTGTTTGAAGAGATTGATTTTCTTTTAAGTGATGAGCATGTACAACATATTCATTGCCTTCTTTAGTTAAGTTATATTGATTATGTTCCCTGTATAAGATTGCTTTATGATCATACAAATAAGGACTACCTAAAACCATTCCATATTCATTGAGTGGCACCACATCACACGTTACCTCATACACAAACTTTGATGAAATTGCAAACTTTAAAGTGCATTGCTTTGTTATGTGTAATTTATGATTGTTGCTTATCCATTTAAGTGAGTAAGGTTTATGATGCATCTTAGTGCTTAATCCCAATTGTTTAACCACTTCCTCTGAAATCAAGTTAGATTGAGATCCACTATCTATCAATGTATCGATCTTTGTATGTTGCATTGTCACCCTTATGTGAAACAACTTGCATCTAGAATCATATCCATCACCAATTTTACTTGTCAAACCAACTGTTGTGATCTTATTCTCATCATCTAAATCATATCCCAAGTATGGTGGTCATGTTTGTTTTGCAACTATTTTCTTTCCTTTCTTTTCTTTGAACCACTTTGGTCTCTTCTATGGGTGCAATTTCCAGTAATAGTCATCATCATGCCCTTATTTCTTGAAATGCTTGCAAGAGAGCTTATCTTCCTTTCTTGTCGCTGAATTTTCTTTCTTTTCATTCCCCTTCCTTTTGTCCTCTTTCCTTGAAGACGATTCCCCTGATACACCAACTCATGTTTTCCCTACTTCAATGTATGTTGCTTGAACAGAAACCTCATCAGTATTAGTAGGTCCAAACATAAATACAATGTTACGAATATGTGCAGGTAAACCTTCTATATACTTCATAAGAGTTTCTTGGGTATGTAATAAAATATTCAACATTAACTCCATCTTACGAAATTCATCTATGTATTCTTGCACTGTTTGTCCCTTTCTTAGTTTAAGACCTTGCCATTCAATTAAAACCTTCTCTTTATAACCCAAACGATAAAATTTCTTTCCAAGTGCAAAAACAAAATCTTTCCATAATGGAAATACATTACCCACTTGTTGTGTTCCATTTTCCAACTTACTCTGCCACCATATGAGTGTTGTGCCTGCAAGACGAAGCGATGACAACTTGATTTGAGTTGTCTCATCCTTGATTTATTGCACACTGCAATAAACTTCCATCTGTCTGACCCATTTATCAAGCCTCTCAACATTGACTTCACCATCATACATGGGTAATTCAAATCTCACATCAAGCTTAAGTAAAGGCATATCATGTTTATGTTTATGGGAATGTTTTCTTGTGGTGGATTTGGAACTTGTACTTGAATAAGAAGAAGTTGATGGAGAAGAAGGAGGTCAAGGAGGAGGTTTAGGAGGATCCTCTCCTTCTTCACTTTTGCCTTTTTAGAATATTCCCCTTGGAAAGGCCTCTTCCATTCCAAGTAATCCTCATATAAGACCTTCACCATCTCAGACATGGCGAATAAAGTATTTTGCAACTCCATCTCATTCTGAGACATGCCTTCTTCTGATGCCATCTCCTCACTTTGACAAGTCATGTTTATCGATTCAATCTCTGAATCCCCTTCTACAATTTTTCCTTCACAACGAATCATATTTTCCCTAGTAATCATGAAAACTCAAAAACTAAATGTCAACCTGCTCTGATACCACTTGATCTGAAATGATCTTTTAAAGACTTGGTTAATTTTTAAGCATGAATTGATTTACCATTTAGAAATTGAAGAGAAGAAGAAGATTTAATGAAAGAATGTTGTAGCCATCATAAATAATGTAGATCAGAAAGTAAACATAAGGAACAAAAAACCATAAAAACAAGCTTGATAACAGATTTCGACATAAGTTTTCCTACATCTCCAGGCCTTTGTCTCAGTGGGGAAAGCTTTCTTATTTATCTTCAATTTTTTGAATTACATCAAAAGTATCTCAAAAGGATTACAAACTGGTATGGATGTGTTATGCTCGACCTCAAGAATCCAACACAACTGACGACACTGAAAAAGGTTGAGCGTAGCTCCCAAAAATGGCCTCCAAGGTTTAATTATCTCGTTGACTTTCTCTGCATAAAATTGAACTGTTTTGCTAATTTTACATATTTCGCATTGTAGCAGAATTGGTAAACTCTTTTACATATATAGGACAGGGTCATGGGATCAAATCCCAATGAATCCCTTCCTTATGGCATAAAATTTGTTTCAAATTCCATAAAATATGGCAGCAGATTGAGTTATGGTTTTAAAATAATCCATATCCAAGGTTTCGACCCACTTAATCTGCATATAATATAGTATTTGTGGCTTGACTTGGAGTGTGCCCTTTTAATATCATGGAAGATATATTATATGACATATAATACACATCATATATTACCTAAACAATGTGGCATAACAACCATAATATATGGTCAAAAGATGTGACATGGGCCTTTTAAAAAGGATATTATTTAAACCAAAACATAGTTCAAATCTTCCTTGGGATTCATTGCCTTTTAAATAGTAAAACCCTTATTAAATGGTTCATTGAACCATATGCATGGATAATGGTCATTAATACATTAACTTATGGTTTTAATAAACCATAAATCATAATAAACCATATCAAATTATTAATGGCAT
>JZKD02S1996213.1:478628-493826 GCA_000966675.3 Picea glauca | reverse complement strand
TCTAAGAACTCAACTGAAGAATACAAGGATGCAGAAAGGAGAAATGATTCAGGAATACTTCTCCAGAATCTCAGAATTCAAAGAATAGCTAGAAGCTATTGGAGATACCATAGACAAATAAGAACTCATAATGACGGTCCTAAATGGTCTCACAAGACCTTGGGATGCATTCATCCAAACGATATGTGCCAGAACGGAGAAACTGAAGTTTGATAGTCTATGGGAAAAATGCATCCAAGAAGAAACAAGAGTAGCGAATCGTGAAGCGTTACTAGCAAAAGATGATGATCAAGCCCTAGCTACTCACACCAAAGGAGGAAGGAAGAAACCCTGCTTCCAAAAGGAGACTCATAAAGAGCCTCAACAGTCAAACAAATTCAATCATAAAGAATCTCATCCAAGGAGATTTCAGAAGAAAGGACAAAGAAAGGAAAGAGACTACTCATTTGTACAATGATATCATTGTGACAAGATGGGACACATTGAAAAGTTTTGTCCAACCAGACGAGAAGAATAAAAGAGAAAACATAAGAGGCTCCATGCCCATGTAGTCGAATATGAAGAGCCACCTGCAAAGATGATAAGAGAGCAGATCAAAGACCATGTCTTGATCTGGACCCTCTCAGGATCTGTAACACCTAGAGAGGACACTTGGTTCATTGATAGTGGTGCATCCAAGCACATGACGAGACAAAGAAACATTATCTCTTGTATCTCAAAAAATAAGTTTTCTCAGAGAGTGACACTTGGAGATGATTACCAATATCCCATCAAGGGAGTGGGAGAATCAAACTATAAACTAAATTCAGGGAATTCACTAAAAATGAAAGATGTAATATATGTACTAGGCTTGAAGAAGAACCTACTCTCCATTTCAGCTTTAGAAAAGAAAGGCTTCAGAGTTTCATTTATAGATGGATAATTTCTTATGTGGGCTAAAGGAGAAACCTTAAATGAAGCAATCATCATTGGAAATTGAGAAAATGGCTTGTATAAACTAAAGGGTCACTCAAAGGCTGCCATGACCCATGCCATTGAAAGCTCATGTGAACTTTGGCATAGAAGGTTAGCCCACATTAACTACAAGGCACTACCATACATATGCAAAGTAGTCACAGGTTTACCAGAACTCAAAGGTGACCATAAAGGCATATGCAATGGATGTGCACAAGGGAAGAACATCAAGAACCCATTTCCAAAGAGGGACAACAAGATAGAAGGAGTCCTAGAACTCATCCATTCAGATGTATGTAGCCCAATTCCATCATCCTCCATTAGCGGGTATGTATATTATGTATCATTCATTGATTATTACTCTCATAAAACCTGGATATATTTCTTAAAAACTAAAAATGAAGTGTTCAGCAAGTTCAAGGAATTCAAAGCCTTGATAGAGAACCTTTCTGAAACAAAGATTAAGATACTCAGGTCAAGTAATGGAGGAGAATATACCTCAAAGGAGTTTGTGAACTTCTGCAAAGATGTTGGGATCAAGAGGGAGCTCACTACTCCTTATAATCCCCAACAAAATGGTGTAGCTAAACGGAAGAACAGAACCATACTGGAAGTTGTGAAGACTATGATCCATGATCAAGATATTCCTATGTGCTTATGGGCAGAAGCAACAATGGCAGTTGTTTATGTGCAGAACCGATTGTCCCATAATGCACTTGGGCTCAGGACACCAGAAGATATGTTCACCGGAAAGAAGCCATAGGTAAGCCATCTCAAAATATTTGGTTGTACAGTGTTTATTCATATACCTAAAGAAAAGAGAAACAAGCTGGACCCTTCAGGAAAGAAGGGAATATTTGTGGGATACTGTGAGGTCTCCAAGGCCTTCAGAATCTATATACCAGATCAACATCACATTGAGATTAGCAGGGATGTGACATTTGATGAAGATGTAGGCTCAAGAAATATAAACTATGCCATCTTGAAGAGGTATATGAAGAGGAACTCGTAATCCCCAATACTGCAATGAGGGAGGTTCCCAGAGCTATAGAACCAGTGAGGGAAGTCGTAACTTCCCCTGATGAGGAACTTCTAGAAGACCATGATATAGTAGAATTGAAAGAACCTCCTCAGATGACGATCCTCCATAAAATATAATCAGCTTGGGCTAGAGAGCTTATTCAAGATGGAGAGAAGTACGGTGTTCCCCAAGGAACTACAAGACAGGTGAAAAGACCAAAGCCATTCTCCAGCTATACGGCTTTGATGTGTGATCTCCTAGAAGAGGAGCCTACCTACTTTGAAGAAGCCATTCAGAGGAAAGAATGGGTAGATGCCATGACAGAGGAATACCAATCCATAATGAAGAACGAAGCATGGGAAATAGTTCCCAGACCGAAGAATAAAGATGTGGTATCCTCCAGATGGCTCTTCAAAATAAAACATGTTGTTGATGGAAGTATTGAGAAGCATAAAGCAAGATTTGTCACTCGTGGCTTTTTCCAGAAGGAAGGCATTGAATATGAAGATACATTCGCTCATGTGGCCAGATACACTTTGATCAGAACCATCATATCTCTTGCAGCTAAGATGAAGTGGAAGTTGCACCAGATGGACGTGAAGACATCTTTCCTAAATAGTGTCATCGAAGAGGAAGTGTATATAGAGAAACCTCAAGGATTTGAGGTTGAAGATAGGAAGTATCATGTCTGCATATTGAAGAAAGCCTTATATGGATTGAAGCAAGATCCTAGAGCTTGGTATGGCCGTATAGACAGTTTCTTGACGAGATTAGGCTTTACCAAGAGTAAAGAAGACTCTAACCTGTACTTCAAAATCATGAACAATGAGCCAGTAATCTTACTGCTATATGTGGATGACTTATTCTTAACTGGAGAAGAAAAGATCATCACTAAATGTAAAAAGAGACTTGCCTTGGAATTTGAAATGAAAGACCTTGGCCTAATGCATTATTTATTAGGTCTTGAGGTATGGCAGAGTCCTGAGAAGATCTTACTTAACCAAGGGAAGTACATGGTCGAAATCTTGAAGAGATTCGACATGTTGGAATGCAAGCCCATGAATACACCCATGGAAGCAAAGCTGAAGTTGTTGGTCGATACTTCATCAGAGTTGATTGATGCCACACTGTATAGACAGATTATTGGATCATTGATGTACCTGAAGAACACCAGGCTAGACATTTGTTTTTCCTTGAACACCTTGAGTCACTTTCTGGTAGAACCCATACGTGTTCACCTAGTGGATGCAAAACATGTGATGAGGTACCTTAAAGGTAAAAAAGATTATGGTCTCAGCTATGATGGAGATCATGATTTCACATTGAGTGGATATACTGATGCAGATTGGGCAGGAAGTGTTTCTGACAGGAAACTCACTTCAGGATGTTTTTTAGTTTGGGATCAACTATGATCTCATGGCAGAGTAGGAAAAAATATAGTATTGCTCTTAGCACAGTGGAAGCAGAATACATTGTTGGATGTTATGCCAGCTGCGAAGCTATATGGCTTTGAAAGTTGTTGACCAGCCTATTTGACTTAGAGATGAGAGAAACCTTGATTCTATGTGACAACCAGAGCTGCATAAAAATGACAGAGAATCCTATATTCCATGACAGGTTGAAGCACATAGAGATATGTTATCATTACATCCATGACATGGTACAGAGAGGAGCCTTAAAGATCTATTACATTAGCACGGATGAACAGGCTGTTGACGTGTTGACCAAGCCCCTATCTCATGTGAAGTTTGAGTACTTCCGAGATAAGCTTGGCATAGTCCGAAAGAACCTTCCTCAAAAGGGGGAGTAGTTGTTGTGTTCCTTGCTTCTAACCTAGTTGTCAAACGTAAAGCAAGATGAGATGTTCCTTGCTTCTGACCTAGTTGTCAGACGTAAAGCAAGATGAGATGTTCCTTTCTTCTAACCTAGTTTTCAGACGTAAAGAAAGATGAGATGTTCCTTGCTTCTGACCTAGTTTTCAGATGTAAAGAAAGATGAGATGTTCCTTGCTTCTGACCTAGTTGTCAGACGTAAAGCAAGATGAGATGTTCCTTACTTCTGACCTAGTTGTCAGACGTAAAGCAAGTCTAGTTCCCTGCTTCCAACCTGATGGTTGTGACATAAAGCAGGATGTGTACCTTGCTTCTGACCTGATGGTTGTGATGTAAAGCAAGATGATATGATGAGACTAGCACTGAGCTTCCGGCTAGATAGCTGTGACGTAAAGCCAGTCTAGTATCCTTCTTCCGACCTGATGGTTGTGACGTAAAGCAAGACGAGTATCTTGCTTCCATCTTGAGTGTTGTGACGTAAAGAAAGACGATGAGATGAGACTAGTATTGTGCTTCCAGCTTGAGAGTTGTGACGTAAAGCAGTCTAGTATCTTGCTTCCAGCCTGAGTACTATGATGTAAAGCAAGACATTGAGATGAGACAAGTACTGAGCTTCCAGCTTGACAGCTGTGACATAAAGCCAGTCTTGTATTATGATGAGCCATCCTTGTGTTGTGATGATGATGATGTATCAGTTTTTATACTAATACATATTGATGTAGATGATGATGGCATTCCTTGAGAATGACGATGTTGCTGATGAAGAAAACTTATGATGATTTATAGATATGCCAGTCAGTGTTCCAAGATGATATTGATGATGTTTGCCTCTCACCCACTTGATGTTGTTGATGATGCTTTCCTCTCTCTCTCACATGATGCTGCTGAAGAATACCCTTCTTGTTAAGGGGGAGTGTTGAAATAATGTAAATGCAAAGAGTATTCTAATTATTATTTGATATATTATTCATTGGATCAATCACCATTGTGGATTGATATTGTCGGCTATTGTAATAGGACCAAATCCCCTTTTGTGGATTGATCAAATGTTATTTATAATAGGCAGAATAAGAAGTCAGCCCCAACAGATATTAAAGAGGCCCTAGAATGTAATTAAGGTGGTTATAACCACCCAGTGGGAGAAGTAAGCCCTGCCAGTGAAGAGACACTTCACATGTGCCAGTCTAATATAAATAAGGAGGCTAGCACCTCACTTAGACACACAACTCACTTTCTCATTGAGAGACAAGTTTCAGATCTGCTACTGGAGAAGAAGGAGAGAGAGAGTGGTGCATATCTGGGAGAGGACTTTCTGTATTAGTTTAAGAGATCTCTTAGCATTGTATTGGCTATCTATATTAAGGAATTTTTGTTGGGTTTTCTTCCCCTAGAGGGTTTCCCATGATAAATGTTGTGTCTCTTGTGATTGTGTATTTCTCAGTGATCTTGGATTATGCTATTGTTATCTAATGAAATGCAAACAACTATAATACTGGCTTAAACATTAACACAAGCATATGATGATTCTCTCTTTCCTTCTCCTACTATGTTGAACTTGAAAGTAGTCTTGGTTTAAATAGCATTTTAGTTGGGGGTCACATCCCAACTTCCTCCCAAAATTTGGCCTCAATCTGGGCTCAAATCCTCCAAAAATGGGCAAAACTCCCTTTAAAAAGGGTATAAAATCATTAAAAAACCATTTTATAAAGTCAAAAACCCACTTGGCCCTCAAATATGGGTGTGCACCCCTTTTCTCCGAGATCTTGGTCATATGGGATCATGTGTCCATGTGATGGGGCTAACAATTAGGTGTGTCCCTTTCTCTCGGGCTCCTGGTCGTGTGGCACGCCATGTGTCCAGCGATGGATCATCAACAACCCCCTAGTGCTTAGCCCCTGGTATTCTCTCCTGGTCGTATGCTCCTTCGTCGATGATCTAGGCCTGCTGATCGGGCACTTACCCTTAACCTCTGCACCATGCTACAACAAAAATAAAATGTGTCGTATGGTGGTTAAGTTCCACCGATAGCTTAGACAGTTGGCGTTTGTTGGTAAAGTCATTTCCATATAGATAGGTCGGGGGTTCGATCCCAATGAAGGCTCAACAAATTTTTGACCCATACCTTATTGGCTTGATCCAGGGTGCCATGTGGCACCCTATGATTGGGCCACGTTTCAACACCCTATTGCATTGTACCATCAAGTCACTGCGTCGTCAGTCGTAGAGTCAGCATCCAATGCATTTGCACAGTCAGACCATACCGCCACATGTCCAACTCAGAGCCTACCACCTATTGGCCATTTCACTACCATCCTGTCAGCAGTACTTCCATGTGTCAAACTGTCACTGGGCCGCGTCATCGTGCAGATTGCCATGTGTCACTTTCGTACAGTGCCACGTGTCAAATTCTTACAAGTCCAAATCATCCCTGAAAATGTCAAATATACCTACCACGTGGCACATCCTGGTGCTACCACATGTGATGCTGACATTATCATGTTGTACTTATGACGTAAGCAGTACGTCCTTTGACCAGTTGAATTTGACCTTTGACTTTTTGCCTATTTGACATGAACTTCAGATCGTGATATCTTTCACATACGACGACCATATTTTAAACCAAATATACCGAAGGAATCAGTGCAATGAACACTACGCAATGGCCTTAGTTTCTCCCAAATCTAAGAACTTCAAATTTTTGGCCTTTTTGGATCCATTTTGGATCAACCTTGGAATAATATGTATTTGTGGGTTTTTATTTCCTAAAAACATCGTTTAGGGCCTTAAAATCGCCCCGCAAGTTCGTGATCTTCAAAAACTGAAACAAAAATCATGGAAAAATGGTTGTTTTATTGTTATAACAACCTTTTGAATCTAATTTGTTGATCTACTAATCCTCTCCAAACCTCACAGATCAATTTCCATCATTGATCGTCAATTTAAAATAATATGGGCAGTTGATTTGAGCTCCATCGATGATCAATCGATCATAGATTCTCTTTGGAAAACTAAACTTGCTCACAAATCTCCGTAACACTTGATTTCCATCCATTGGCCATCGAAATTTTCTCTTGGAAAACAACTACAACACCTCTCTAAACCATCCAACCCGACCATCGACCATTCTTATTGGCTGACAAAAAATTTCTCCAATTCAATCAGCCAAACCATTGACCATCGACCATCAACCATTTTTTGGTGAACATGGAAACTATTGACATGGCTTGACATGTGGATGCTGACAAGGCATGAAACGTCATATTGAGGTGTCAACTTGGTTGATGTGGCATGACACATGGATTTTGATGTGGTATGACACATCCTCACCCTCCTTTCTTCATCGACAATCAGTAATTTATCTTGGATAAATTGACACCACGATGAATCAGTCAACACATGACCATCGGTCGTCAGCGATCGATGCTTTCCCTTGCTCGATCGAAACAATTTTCCAAATCGGTCGACCCCCGACCATTAGCCATAAAATAAATATCTTGGCCAACTCCAACACTTATAAATTTCAACCAAAACTCGGATGAATCTAGGCCATCGATATTTCATTCAAAAATGATCCCTGTCATCAATCTATCAAACTTTTCCCAAATTTTTCGATGCCCAATCATTGTCCATCAGCCATAGGAGATTTTTTTTTTATGAACCAAAATATTTTCCAAACTCACCGATCATACCATCAATCGTCGGCAATTTCTCTTGGAGAATTTCCAACACTTAGAAATTTTGACCAAATCCAYGATTAATCTAGGCCATTGGTCTATCATTCAAACTGATCTTGATCGTTGATYTGATACAACTTTCCATCGACCRAAAATGAATCCATAMTGTCTATCAKTCTYGTTTTCTCAACTATCGAAAATGAATCTCGAACGTTGATMTKCTCATCCTTCCAAACCGTYGAAACCTTATAATTTTTTAAATTTATSTCAAAGAATCTAGGTCGTTGATCTTGAGATCAAACAAGATATCGACCATCGAKTCACTGAACTCTGTCCAGYGCTACARAAGCCATTAAAATGCAAGTTTCCACCTTTTAGGTTGAATTCGACTCTRCAACCTACATATTCATGCCCCATATCATCTTTTTAACTGCTCTRAARTCATTTAAACTCGAAATTTGCCATGAATTTGGGAAWTTTTCTCTCATTTCTCCATTTTTCCCCAAATTYGCACATATAGAAATATGCTACAATGAATTTGACAAATTTKCACTCATCCTAKCCCATRCAATCCCGTTGTTTGAGCCARAGGCTCTGATACCATAATGTTATTTCCCCCAACCYATTTGAGGGCCATTAYRTGCAGAAAAACTCWAAAATTAAAATTTATGTTATCTTAATTAATTTCTTGTAGATTCCAKCTACGAATTACTATTGATTTTGGAAATTKTCTATTACCATTAATTACATGCATCTATAACATTCTAAAATGGACATGAAATGTAGCTAACAACTCAAATATGGCAKCATATAAATCCATCTTATACACAGAGTTCATTCACAATAACTTTAACTCATAAATACAACACAYAAACAGATAAAACACTTATMTTTTAATTCAAGTGTGCAACTCACTACTTGGAACAGGTGTTCYACCTAACCATAGACTTRTTGTTCCAAATATCAATAAAAATCCACCCCTGAACTGGGGATAGCAATCCAAAAATGAMGGTGGTCTCTCACTGTCCACTCACARCTCAGAAAACCCACAACCCATTGATATTCTCTATAGCTATTCTGATTTTCCACMAGCTCTCTTCTTCTTGACCTTCCCAACCCAAGGAATGTACTCCTTCACTGATCTCATTCCCTYGAGTGTCCCATTCATTTATCTGGGTCTCACCGGCACAGGTAACTAGGAATATCTCTGCTGGAAAACTCAAGGGAACTCAATGCCAGAAAAACTACCAGCAACAACAACAACACTTTTTGTTACAAAGMAACTCACACATGAGTTCACTCTTCAKGCCTAACAATCTAGCTCTTCAATATTTAGCTCCAAAAAGATTCCAAAAACACTCCARCATGCTCCAAAATTCACCCTCCATGGATACTCCARCTCYAAKCTCTCTTTCTTGCTCTCCACTTCTTGTTCATGCCCAAAAACRCAATGTGTAAAACTATTTTAACTTCCCATACRAATTTCTCTCCTYTGKTTTKCTTTCTTGACTCACACACTTCCGCAAGCCGATTTTACTCAACCCCCATTCTCCCAATAGCTATGGGATGTGATTTCTCAGACCCGCACTCWTACATGCATTCAATGATTGGATTTGGGGGCACTCAATCAGAWWATAGAGTTTAATTATAATTAAATTCATGAATGTGGKTGGAATTAATAGATATGGGTAATTCCTCCCTCAKACCCCTCTCTTAGACATCCCCCTAGACTCTCCCCTCTCTTGTGGATTAATTCATCCCCCGTCTCTTTCCATATMTCATTAGCAGCTAGAATCATATCTTATTATTAAAATTCAAAAATACAATTCACATATTACATCACTTGGTCRTGGCCACATATTATATCTACATTAAGCATTAACTAAATTGGGGATTATAGTAGGGATGTTATAGCATCCTTGGACAAGARKGAGGCTTTGGGATCTAGTGGAKTTCTCGACTAGAATAAATCCCCTTGGTAACAAATGGGTGTTTAAGAAGAARTTGAACGTAGAAGGAAAAGTGGAGAAATGCAAATCTTGGTTAGTAKCAAAAGGTTATTCCCAGTTAGAGGGAATTTACTTTGGTGAAAAAAMAATTATCGTTGCCAAGTTAACTTCTATTAGAATTMTTTTATCTCTTGTTKTTKTTTTTTTCTTTTGAATTAGAATAGATGGATGTGAAGACAACATTCCTACATGGGGATCTAGAAGAAGAAATATACATGAAGCAACCAGAAGGATTTGGARTGAAGAGAAAGAAAGAGTTGGTATGCAAGMTGAAAAAGTTCYTTTATGATTTAAAGCAATCATCAAGGATGTGGTATCAAAATTTTSATACTTATATATTTGGACTTGGCTTCACAAGAAGAAAATCTGATCACTRTATGTATTTCAAATTAGTAGGTGGTAATCTTATTTATTTTTTCTTATGTATGGATGATATGTTGTTGATAACAAACGACAAGGAAATTATCCAGGATGTGAAAAATCAGTTGTCCTCTAAATTTGACATGAAAGATATTGGTGCTGCAAAATTTATTTTGGGCATGGAAATTAAAAGAAATCAAGAAAATAGGAAACTCTGGTTGAACCAAAGAAAATATGTTGAGCCAATATTGCAGAGGTTTGATATGAAAAAATGTAAACATGTCAAGGTCCCTATTCTTGTAGGTGTAAATTTATTTGTAGATCGGTGTCGAAAGACACGGGAAGAGGAAGAAGAAGAGAACATGTCCCATGTTCCATATGCTAGTGYGGTTGGAAGTTTGTTTTATGMAATGGTYTGTATTGGATTGGACATTGCATATGCATTGGGAGTTTTGAGTAGGTATATGTCAAAACCAGGGAAGGAGAATTGGGCATCARCAAAGAGGGTTTTYAGGTTTTTGTGTGTCACTACTACTACATGGATTTGTTGATGYAAACKGGGTTGGAGATCTGGATCGCAGAAGATCTACAAGTGGGTATGTGTTTAACCTATTTGGAGGAGAAATCAGTTGGATGAGAAAAATAAATTCTACAGTGGCACTCTCAACTATAGAWTATGAATAAATGGAAACCACTCWTGCAAKCAAGKAAGTAGTATGGTTACAKAGAGTATGTTCAGGTATTGGATTGGTACAACAAGTTGTAAGGATAGATTGTGACAGTCATACTRMAATCTTCCTGGAAAGGAACCTAGCTTMTCATTCTAAKACAAAGCATATTGATGTTCAATATCATTTTKTCAGAGACATGGTTGAAGAAAAGAAGGTTTTGTTGGTAAGGTGGACACTTTGGAGAATGTTGTAGATTCATTAACAAAGTACATGAKCACTGASAAGTTCTCTTGGTGTAGAGAATCAATGGACATTTCTACCTTGGATTGTTGATCATGAAATCATGTGACCCCTATATGAAAAGGAAATAACAAGTGGGATAATGTTGGGTATGTGTTATATTTTGGAGGTTTATTTGCCAAATTTTTGGGTGGTCTTTCACCTTTGGTGAGGGTGGTTTTTCTCCTTTAGCGGTTTAGTGGCACATGGTATTTCATCCTATTGTTTTATAATTCTAGTTAAGAATTAAGGTTGTAATCTAATCTGGGTCAATGGATTAGGGGTTTTTTGGATGTCACGAGATCCTATATATTGTATTGTAAATAATGAAGTTGGATTATGAATAGAATTAGTAGTGTGGCTCTAAAACAAGTTGTTGGTCTTCCCAGTTGGGTTTCCAAGGTAAGTCTTTGTGTATATGTGTGATTGCAATTTTTTTATTTTATGTGTTAAGAATCTATGTGTGCATTGAATTATTGTAAAAGGTTTAAAACTTACACCTACCACTCATGGCATGTTTTTATCTAGACATTAAGCAACCTCTATGACTAATAATATTCAATTTGACCCATATCATTCCACTATAACCATATTTGGGAGTGTATATCAAGCTCAAGATGACCTATTGTCTTAGTGACCCTAAAAACCCCATCTAATTTTCCTTGTTATAGTTCAAATAAGATACGAAATTTCCTTCTTATTTATTAATCATCCTTAGTAGAAGGGTGTGAGAATTTGATGTTTGAAGAGGAAAATACTAATCACTCTGGCCTTGGGACTTTACATTTTGACAGGGTGTGTAATAGGGATGGAAATGGGTCGAGGGTACTTCTAGTCTCTCATAGGGGAAGGATTTCCCTTATGATTTTAAGATAAATTTTTGAATGCATTTATAATGTGGATAAGTATGATACCTTAATATTGGGATTGAATGCTACAAGGAGAATGAGCATCAAAGTCTTGAAAATATTTATGGATTATAACCTAATAGTAAACTAGGAAATATACTAGACGAAGCACCTATTACACATTTTTTTGGTCACCCCGGTGATCCATTGACAACATGTGTTAATGTTCCCAAAAATAGCCTTTCTTCATGAGGAAAATGATTGATTTTCTCTTCTTAAAAACCCTATTAAAGAAGGTTGTCACAGGATTCACTATACATAGGGTGTGATGATGCCTGATCATCGCCACATGCTCTAAAGCTAGGCTACGATGTCTTCGCAGACTACTCTACAACTAGGATGCGACAATGTTAAAAGACTAAGAAAAAGTCGAGTTTCACGAAATTACTAGAAGGGGATATTCTAGAAGATGAGGTGGCATCCATATGGTTGGGAATTTACTCGCTTCTCTGATTTGGTGGAATCATCCTAATCTCTTCAACCATCTCTCTTTCCCCTATATAAAGAGGGATTTCTCATGGAAAGGGCTAAGGTTAATGAAGGTTGAATATGCTAAGAATTGGATGAGGAATTCTACTTCATTTCATACTTGAGGGCTTCATTTCATTTCATCAAGTCATTGTGGATCTTCTTCATTCAAGCTTGGAGCAAGTGTGTGTGTTGGAGAAAATTTTCATCGAGAGGGGACCTTGCAACATCAAGGCTTTGGTTGTAATCTCCACTTTCATTATAATATAATACAGTGATATGCTTCTTTCCCATAAAACTTGTCTTGTTTTATTGTATGATTCCTTGATCACATACATAGGTTCTTGTTGAGTATATTATATTGCTTTCACTTTGGTTGGTTTGTGTTCCCTTGCAAATTCAATTTCACAAGAGCATCAGAGTGGAGATAGGACGACAATAGCAAGAGGAAGTGATATTTAAATGGTATGTTGCCCATCTCTTGTTAAATATCAAACTCAATGGTTAGAGCTTAGGGAAAGCATCATATTTTGTTTTGTTTTTTTCTAGATCTAGGTGGATCTAGGGAGATCTGTTTATGTCTGCATTTACCGATAAGTCCCATAATAACACCCAAAGTTAAGATAATACAAGCATGAGGTTTGGGATATGTTTGATCATTTATTTGATGTTTTCAACATCATTGTTGTCCCTAGGGAAGAGAATTATAAGGATGATAACTTATCTAATTTTGTTGTTGGATTTATACCTCTTGTTCTTGACCACTTTTATTACTCCATTAAGGTCATGCATAGATCCACTATCCTTGAAAACATCAAGTGATTCCATGTTTTTGAGGATAATAAACAAATCAAAAAATTCCTATATATGGATGATGAATACACCATCATGACCATTTATTCTAATGGAGAAGAAGAATAAGGAGAAATTGATATAGGCCATCCCCTTGGTCCTTCTATTCCTAATATAGTGGAATTTATATAGTTCAAAACCAACTTTATCCCTAAGAGTTTGGTTCCATTAGAAAGGTTTTTCAACCTAAATAATGTTTCTCTCAAGCCCTTAATAAATACAAAATTTTCCAAGGTGGAGGACTACAATCTAGGAACACAAGAAGACCCTCATTTAGTCAAGTTATCCATGACTATTTATCCTTCAGAAAGAGAGGAATATATCAACCTATTTATGGAATTTGAATATGTTTTTTCCTTGATGTAGGAGGTGTTCATCAACACGGGTATTCCAACAGAGGATGAACACCTTCAGTAACCACTCACACAACCAAATAAAATATCAACACAAAGATGTTTTGATGTGGTAAAACCCCTATGGGGAAACATCCATGACCCCGACCAATGTGGCCACTTGGAGAAATTTATTAATGCAAAAGAAAAATATTACAGATAGATTTTACAAGAGAGTTTCTCACAATCAATCATCGAGAAATGAACCTCCATTCTCTTTAAATAGAGATCATGGACCAATCATTTGTAAAGATAGGGATCAATGTAGTTGTTAATATCAAGGAGAATATGAACCATTGGATCACTCTATGTCAGAAACATATCGTGACCATCGTATTTCCTAACTACAAAAGAATACTAAAAAAACACTCTAAGAAACACAATTTTACCTAACGACACATTAGAACAAGTAGATCTTAACTAACTCCTATCTAAATATCCTAACATTCCCCCTTAAGAACAACTTGGTATAATATTGAAGGATTTACAATAGTGACACAATAGGAGAAGGAAGGATGAATTAGAGCCTATCCCCCCTTAATGACAACTTCTTGAATGCCTCACATAGATCGAAGTTTCGAAAACTTCGCTTATGTAAGAGACTTTGTGAAAATGTCTGCAACTTGATCTTCTGTAGGGAAAAAGAGAACCTCAATAACTTGATCATGAATGAGGTTTATGATGAAGTGCATGTGTATCTCCATGTGTTTTTTGCGTTGATGTTGAACTAGGTCTTTGGCGAGCTCGATGGCACTCTTATTGTTGCACCAAAGGTTGTTCAATTGTTGTTGCTGGAATCCAAACTCTGAGAGGATCTTTTGAAGCCACAAGGCTTCCTGACTTTCATTTACTGTTGCTTAGTACTATTCTTTTGTTGAAGAAAGTGCAATATCATATTGTTTCTTACAGTTCCAAGTGACAGGTCTTGAACCAAGGCTAAAAACATAACCTGCAGTAGAATTTCGATCATCGAGGTCGTCGACACAATATGAATCAGTGAAACCAACCAATAAAGGATTCCCCCCTAAACTATAGTGTATCCTGAACTGAATTGTACCTTGGACATACCGAACTCTCATTTTAGTTTATTTTCAATGGATTTCATGGGGTGTTTTCATATAGCGGGCAACAAGACCAACAAAAAAGGAAATATCAGGACGGGTATGAGTCAAATATAAGAGGCTACCAACTAACTGACAGTGCAAAGTGGCATCAACTTTGGGAGAAGTACAATTGGTAGCAAGATTGACTCCATACTAGAAGGGAGAAGGAGTTGATTTACAATCTTCCATGTGGAAGTGACGAAGAGGGTCAAAATAATTTAGAATGAGAAAGATAAATTTCTTCCTTGGTTTGCAAAACTTGGAGGCCAAGGAAATAGTGCAAATAGCCTAAGTTTGTCATTTCAAATTTCTTCTTAAGGTTTGTTTTCACATGGTTTAAATTTTTTGAGTCACTACTAGTAAGGATAAGGTCATCAACATAAAGGACAAGGATTATGATATGGCCTCCTACTTTCTTGGTATAGACATTAGGATCAGAATGGCATCTAGAAAATCCAGTGTCAATAAGAACGTTTTCCATTTTGGCATACCAAGCTCGAGGATCTTTCTTAAGACCATAAAGACATTTCTTAAGGAGAAAAACAAGGCTAGATTCATTATGGACATAGACAGGAGGTTGTTCCATGTAGATTTATTCTTGAAAATCCCCATCCAAGAAAGAGGATTTAACATCCATCTGATGGACCTCCCATTTATGTGAGGTAGCAAGGGCAA
>JZKD02S1996213.1:462590-478618 GCA_000966675.3 Picea glauca | reverse complement strand
ATAATCCTAATAACAAGTTGTTGAAATAATACACCCAAGTTGTGTGGACTTTAATTCAAAAAATGTTGTCCTTTATCATCACTCACATCAAAAGGGAATTGAATTCAATGGTCGATAAGTTAGTTGTTTTTGCATCTTCACCTACAAGGAAACTATTGCCTCAAAGACCTGATTGCACCTTTTTTATCCCTATTTCGACCTCATATTCTCAATATTGAGGAATCATGGCAAGTCTTCCCAGATGATGAAATCATTTGTGCTTTTATTCATAATGTGTTATATAACCCAAAGGAAATAATTTCTCTTGAATATAATAAAATTCCTAAAGGTTTAACTCCTCTTAAAAGCTCATTCTCGACTAGTGATGTTAGCAACAATAAAGATCAAAAAGAAGAGGAGTTGAAATGAAAAATAGGAGATATCATTCCCATGAACATTTGAACTCAAGAAATTCAAAAGATTTTAAAAACATGAGCCCAATGTTTTGAAGAAGAAAAGAATAATTCATGGATTTATTCTGTGAATTTATAGATGTTTTTGCCCGGTCTTATGATGATCTTCATGGTTTTGATCCTAGTATCATCCAACATGTTATTCCAATTAAGTAAGGAGCTAAACCTGTTAGGAAGAAACAAAGACCCGTTAATCTTGCACTTGAAGCTACAATTAAAAAAGAAGTGGAAAAGTTAATAAATGCTCACATAATCTTTCCGGTTAAATATTCTGAATGGGTGTCAAATCTGGTTCCTGTACGGAAAAAGACAAGTGAGATTAGATTATGCTTCAATTTTCATGCGCTAAATAGAGCTAGTGTGAAGGATAACTTTCCTCTTCCCAATATGGAAATGATTTTGTAACAAGTTGCAGGGTCACAAATGATGTCCTTACTTGACGGTTTTTCTGGTTATAATCAAATTAGAGTCAAAAGGACAGATAAGTATAAAACCACATTCACAACTCAATGGGGCACCTTTTCCTATGAACAAATTCCTTTTGGATTATCTAATTCAGGTGCTACTTTTCAGAGAGCTATGTAAATATCTTTCGATGATCTTATCGGTATGATAATTCAGATTTATCTTGATGAGTTAATTGTATACTCCAAAACCCGATCAAATAATTTTGATCATCTTAAAAAATTCATTTTGAGATGAAAAACAATTGGCATGTCTTTAAATCCTTTGAAATCCATTTTTGGTGTCACTAAAGGTAAGCTTCTCGGTCACATCATTTCAGATTCAGGGATTGGAATTGATCCTAAGAGGGTTACTACAATCTTAAAACTTTCAGCCCCGACATCTAAAAAGGAAATTCAATCTTTTTGAGCAGGATTAATTTTGTTAGAATAGTTGTTCATAATTTTGTTGTAATGCTTAAGTTTGTTCACAACATGTTGAAACAAGATCAATCTTTTCCTTGGACAAAGGATGTTAAAAAGTTTTCCGTAGGAATTAAAAGAGCAATCAATTCCGCACCGGTCTTGGCGAAACCAGATTTTGACAAAGACTTCATTATCTATATGAACTCAACAGAGGAAGCAATTTATTTTATTCTTCTACAAAATGATGATAAAAACAACGAACATTTTGTAGCTTACATGAGCCAGATTTTATCTAATGATGAAATCTAATATTCTTTTATTGAAAAGCATACTTTTTCTCTTGTTAAGACTATAGAAAAATTTCACCACTTTATTCTTGGAAAACACATGCATGTAAAAGTCCCTTTACATACTGTCAAGTTTCTACTTTCACAAACTCATCTTTCAGATAAAATTGCACATTAGCTTGCAAAAATTCAAGAACATGATTTAACAATTACAACATCGAAAACAATTAAGGGACGTGACTTAACACTTCACTTGTATCAACATCCTGAACCAAGTGATTCTTCTAAAAGTGATGAAAATGCATTATCAACACTATTCTATATTGAAAATCAAAATCTTGATCTTCTTGAACACCATTGGTATAAGGACCTTGTTTATTGCTTGCAATTGCAAAATCCTCCTAATTACCTAGAATCTCATCAATGCAGGAGGCTACACCTTGAAGCCTCTAAATATCTGGTCTTGGGAAATTCTTTATTTTGAAGATCTATTGATGGGTTGTTGTTATGATGTATAGATGATGTTGCAGCTCAGAAAATTTTGAGAGAAAATCACATATCAACATATTCAAATGTTCATATTAGTGGTCATTTTGTAGAAAAATCCACTGCCTTCAAAATCTTTAGAACAAGATCACTGGAATTTCATTTTTTAGAGATCATTTCAAATTTATAAGGGCTTGTGATAAGTGTCAAAAAATTGTTGGTAAAGAACAATTTTTTTCCATGCCTTTGCAACATGTTCTTCCTAATTTTCCATTTTCTAAATGGGGTTTATATTTCATTGGTCCTATCAATCCTCCATCTTTTACAAAACATATTTTTATACTGACAACAACAAATTACTTTACTAAGTGGACTGAAGTTGTACCTCTCAAACGTGCACAAGATGAATAGGTCATCTCTTTCTTGGAATCTAACATATTTTCTTGTTTTGGTCTTCCCCTTGAAATCATTTCAGATAATGGACCAACTTTAATTTCTGTCAAGTTCGCTCAATTTCTTAGTAAATTTAGTGTGAAACACTTTACTTCTTCTACCTATTATCTGCAAGGAAATGGGCAAGCAAAATCCACTAATAAAAACATGGCAAAAATTTTGAAAAATATCATAGACGATAAATCCTGTGAGTGGCACACACTTCTCATGTATGCACTCTAAGAAAACCAGACCACCACTAAATCTAGCACTAGTCATACTCCATTTCATTTTTATATGGCCAAGAAGCTATTATGTCTGTAGAACTTGAACTTACCTTACTTGGATTAGCATAATAGGTTGAAGATTTGAACACAATAGATATTTTGCAAAGAATAAATGCTTTGCTTGCCTTGGAAGAACAAAGAAGTCGTGCTTTAGAAAATCTAAGGAGAAGGCAACAAACTGATAAAAAATACTTTGATAAAAAAGCTAAATCTGTTATTTTCAGAGTTGATGAGAAAGCCTTTCTTTGGAATTATGCTCACGCTAATAAAGGAAAGCATTCTAATCTCATAAGCTTCGGTCAGGTCTATATAAAATTGTCTCTGTCATAGGTAATAACTCATACTTGTTAAAAGACATGGAAGACCGATTATTTTTGTATACAACAAATGGTTCACATTTGAAGCATTATGTTGAACCATAATGAATGATTTGATTGATAAGATTTTAGATGCATCTTGTATATATTTTTCTTTGTTTTGTTTATTTATTTTCTTGTTTGTACAACTATTTTCTTTAGACTTTTATCAGTTTTGGATTTTTTTTATCTTTGACATTATGATTGGGTCAAATTGGATCACATAAGCCACTTACTTTGTCATGCTAGCTACAAAAGTTTACTTATGTGCTGAAAAAATCATAAGAACAATAAGAGATAGTTGATCTTCTGGGTCCGTAACGCTACTTATGTAGTAGTTTCTAAACCTACAGGTTTCCTATTGAAACATGATGTTGAAATTTGTCCCCATTTTCTTCTTTCATATTTTTCCCTCCATACAATTTCTTTTTGCAAGAGTATATCAAAGAAAATGTTTAGCAAAATATGATGTTAGTAGATCCAAAGAATCTTCAGCTCTATCCAATTCAAAATTTCCTACCCTACGGAGTTTCCAGATGTTCACTCGAAAAATAAAAAACTAGCCACCAACCTACAAATGTTTGCAAGGCATAATTTGAATATTTTTACTATCTACCATATATAAATATTTTAACTATAGGTGCCCCCCCCTAGGAAGAAGAATGAATGTTTAATTTCAATTATCTCTAGGAATGAATGACACCAATTTATTGGAATGATCTCATTAATATTATATCATGATAATGTTTCCTTCTTCATTTGATTATGGGCTTTACCATCGATCTAGTTGCATAGAAAATAAGAAAGGTTATGTTCATAAAAAATTTAAAGATCCTCTTTCTTGCGCACATTCAACTCATAAATAACATTAATGCTTTTACATGTAGATTATGAGCTACTTAAAGATTTTTTGTAATTGATATATATTAACAAACATTGATTACAAAAAGTTGAGCTTGAAAGGATGGTGTCGTCTAGAGATGACAAGTTTGTGTTTTTATATGGTTAACCACATATAAAAGTTTTGCTTCCTCGTATCATCGATGATATTACTTTCATTAGTTACTACATTCATATATGGAAGCATTCATTCTATTTATAAAGGTGACAAGTTGTAATCAAAGGGTCGATATTCTAAAGCTTTCATTGCATATGGTACAACATATGAGCTTAACGCTCATGTTGTCGACCACTTCACAATTATACCATATCGTTGAATATTAAATATATGCGTCAGTTGTATTATTCATGCACTTTCAATGTGGTTTTAATTTTTGAATCTTGGATATGAGGTTGATGTGAAACCCCAGTCGTTGTTTGAGTTGGCAGCGTTATTGGTCTGTTGACGTGGTTATATGGCATGTGAACACTCACATATTTGGTAAAGTTTTCAGGCATATGATTGGTTGTTTGTGAGTAGTGGAATCTGACATGGATTAGAAAGTTAATGCAATAACATTTTTGAAGAACATGAACTCCATGCATTCAATGCATCGAACGTGGGCTAACTGAGGTATGCCACCTTTGCTAGGATTTTGGTATTTCATTTCTTGATTCTGCAATGGATATTGATGCTTTGGTTTGAGTTTCACTGTGGTGGTTATGGTAGTCGAAAGTCTTGTTTTTCGAAGATATTTTTCGACACCAAAGAAAGGTATGCTTACTTTAGCTCATACCCATCAAATGCATGTCTTTTGTTTGTAGTATTATGATGCAGGAGCATCGTGCAAAGCCAAAGCACGCGACTAAGCCAAAGAAATAGATGGACGCGCGGAGGAAGAAAAAGAGCACATTTTCATAAGAACTATTTTGAATTTTGAACTTAAAATGCATTAATGTAATAGTAAGGAAGATGGCGTACTTTGAATTTATATCTTGGAGGTTGTAAACAATTCTTGAGCAATTGCTCTCGTCTGTAGAAAGTTAAGGCATTTAAGTCTGTTAAATGTAAGAGTAGGTAGATATGAATGTTAGATTAGACAGTTTATAGAACAGGAGCAAAAACGAATATAGACACCCTCACTCTTGTATTATTGTATCATTAACAACATTAGCATAGCACAGAAGGAGAGAGTTGTAGCAGAGAGTTGAAGGAGAAGTCCATGTACAGGAGCTTTGAATTAATGAAGCCTTGAATCAAATTTCATGGTGTTATGATGTTTTTTGTTTATACATGGCGAATGGTATGCTTACAGTTGTTTTATTCTCTCTGTTATGAATTTGCTTTAATATTGTGTTGAATGTATGATTTCATGTTGAATGTTTGAAGTCTGAGAGAGAGAATGAGTTTCAATTGTTTCTCTTCCTGAGTGAGAGAAGTTCCTGCAAGGAGTGCAGTGAAACATCTGCAAGGTGTGTGTTGACAAAGTTCCGAGTTTTATCTCAGGAAGCTCAGGAGGGATACCGTTGTTCCCATTCCAGCAGAAGTGCAGGAGGAGCACAGAAGCCATGCAAGGAGTGCGCAGGCTATTGAAAGTATTAGGACTTATCAACTAAGGGAAGGATTGGAGGACTACGTTTATCGAGAGTGCACAGAGTCAAAAGGATCAAATACCCAGAAGTATTTGATAGATTGCCGCAAGGAGTGCGTGCAGTAGTATTTTCAAGGCTTGAGTCGCCAGAGAAAGCTCAGGAGGGTTAACATCTTTGAAAGTAATCAAAGGGAGGCGGAGATTGAAAACGTCTCGCAGAAGTTAAGTTCCAGTAGAAGAACTTTGGTTCATTTCGCAGAAGTTGTCAAGGAGAAACGAATGGTCGGAATTCTCTGAGGAGAACTCGCGAAGTCGAGAGGACCGTGGGATTCCATGAAAGCTGGAAAGAGGATAAGCGTTGGTTGAATCCACCCTTCGGGAGGTAGGACTCAACGTGGACCGTTGATCGTGATAGTGGAGCCATCAGATCATTTTGGAATTCAGGATTTCGAAGTGGTAGAGGAACGACAGTTGGAGGCTTGTTCAAGTCCTGAAAGCTGGGAAGAGTGACAGGTGGCAGGATTCCCTGTCAGAGGTAGAAAGTATTTGAGTGGACAGGTGGCGTGTCTTCGTCTAATAGGCGGAGTCCAACCTTGTTGAAAGCTTCGGGGTTTTGTAGGTCGAAGGATTGGGAGCCTTACTTTCGAATCAAAGAAGTCGCAAAGTCTGAACCCCCGATGAAGTGAAAAGTCCATTGGGAAGCCAACCTTTGCTGAACACATCAGAATTTGGCATTTTGGGTTTTGTAGGTTGTAGAGACAGGAACTCTCGACAACAGGGATCGCGAAATCGCGAAACCCAAAATCTCGATTCGACGAAGGGTGCGATCTTACTAGGATCAAGAGACTTGATTGGTGCTTTGTGGTTGATCACATGGGGCATACTCATAAGGACCTGTGGATACACCATCGTGTGTGTAAGGGATTCCCTATGGGGAAAATCAAAGAGTCAATCAGACTCAAGCGCAGATTTAGAACGATCCTGAGCAGACTTCGGCCTGAGGGTTCGGGGGTCTGCATAAAAAGTGGTATCAGAGCTGCAGAACAAGTCTTTTCTTTCTGTAGTGAAGAAAAGAGGAACATTTCTCAGCCATGCCATCAAGAAGAAGAGATAGACCGATGCCTGATCCAACAGTAGAAAGAGAAATGCATGAACTACGTGCCAGGATTGATGTCATGGAAACAACACAGAGGCACACATACGACGTTGGGGATATCAGCGAGGCTGAAAGTTAAAATGAAGCTGGACACGAAGAAGAAGTCACAGTCGAAGATGTTGCAGATGAACGCCTATTCATGGTTGTTGCAAGGATAGGTGCCAGAGCAAATATGGAGATTCCCATGTATAAGGGAAACTTATATGTTGAAGAGCTTCTAGACTGGATTAGAGCTCTGGATAAGTACTTCAACTATGAGGATGTCGAAGAAGACAAGAAGTTCAAACATGCCATCACTAGACTTAAAGGGCATGCAGCACTATGGTGGGATGAACTGCAGGCTAACAGACGCTGCAAAGGCAAGCAAAAAATCAAAAGTTGGGATAGAATGGTTGCAAAGATGAAAGCCAAATTCATACCCAAGGATTATCAAATTACTCTATTTCAGAGGATGCATAATTTGAGACAGAAGTTGATGTCAGTGAAAGAATACACTGAAGAGTTCTATAAGATAAACATCAGAGCAGGTCATGGGAAATCGATGATGAAAAAGTTGCCAGGTATATGAATGGTCTGTGATATGACATTCAAAATGAGATGAGCATGATGATCATTCGAAATTTGGAAGATGTTTATCAGATGGATCTAAAGGCTGAAGAGAAGCTGAGCCGAAAGCAAGGTCAAAGAGGCTGAGGAAGAAGTCAAGCCAGAGGCAAAACAGTTGCCCAGGACAGAACTCAGAAACCTAGAGAAGAGGGGAAGAAACCTCAAACTCAAACTGAGAGAAGAGGAAGCTCACAGAGAGGGCAGTATGCTATTAGAAATACTTTTCCTCGAGCTAGAGGAAGAGGAAGAGGCAGAGGCGGTGAAGTGAAATGTTTTGTCTGTAAGAAAAATGGACATAAATCTTATGAGTGTCTAGACAAAAAGAAAGATGGTGGTGAAAATCACATTGTCAAAGCACAAGGACAGAATGTTGAGGCAGAAGATGCTGAGGGCGGAAGATCCTTAATGATGAGGAAATTTCTCTTAATTCCAGAAAAGGAGGTAGAGAACCCATCCCAAAGGAACAGTCTGTTTCAGACTGCTTGCAAAATAAAAGACAGAGTATGCAAAATCATCATGGACAGTGGTAGCACAGACAATCTCGTTTCTACAGAGATGGTAGAAAAGCTAGAGTTGGAGACTATCGTACATCCAAGCCCATACAAAGTTTCGTGGCTACAAAAAGGACATCAGGTAAATGTCACTAAACAATGTTTAGTTGAATTTAAAATAGGAGGATATAAGGATGAAATATTATGTGATGTCATTCCCATGGATGTTTTTCATCTATTGTTGGGTAGACCATGGCAATATGATAGGAATGTGATTCATGATGGGAGAAAGAACACATACACCCTGGAGAAAATTGGGAGAACGCACATGTTACTGTCGATTATGGATAAAGAAGTGAAACCAGAGGTGAGAAACACTGTACTTCTCATGAGTGGGAAGGAACTTCTTAATGAGGTTAAGAAGAAGGAAGACACACAATTTATTGTGGTCAGGAAGCCTAGAATTGTTTTGACCAGTACAAGAGTGGATGATTTACCAGAGGAAATCCAAAAGTTGTTGGAAGAGTTCGCTGATATAGTAGTGGATGAACTACCTTGTTCGTTTCCACCAATCAGGAGTATAAGCCATCACATTGATCTTATACCTGGAGCCAGTTTACCAAACAAAGCAGTGCACAGATTGACACCACAGGAGAATGAAGAAGTCAAGAGACAGGTCCAGGACTTAATGGACAAAGGATTGATTCGAGAGAGCTTGAGTCCATGCGATGTTCCAACAATGCTCAGCCCAAAGAAAGATGGAGGTTGGAGGATGTGTACAGACTCAAGAGAAATCAATAAGATTACCATCAGATACAGATTTCCATTGCCGACGATGGATGACTTGATGGATTGCTTGAGTGGAGCAAGATTTTTTTCAAAAATTGATTTGAAAAGCGGATATCATCAAATTCGCATGAGAGAAGGTGATGAATGGAAGACAACATTTAAGGTGAATGAGGGGATGTATGAATGGCTTGTCATGCCATTTGGTTTAACGAATGCACCCAGTACTTTCATGAGATTGATGAACGAAGTCCTGAATGATTTCATTGGGAGATTTGGCATTGTATATCTTGATGATATATTAATTTTCAGCAAGACGGAAGCAGAGCATTTAAAACATTTAGCTGCAGTGATGAGGAGATTACAACAAGAGAAATTGATGATTAACATGAAGAAATCATCATTTATGAGGACAAAACTCATTTATTTGGGTTTTGTTATCTATGCAAATGAGCTAAGGATGGATCCAGAAAAGGTGAATGCAATTAAGAACTGGCCATCACCGAAAAGTGTGTTTGAAGTTCGAAGCTTCCATGGTTTAGCTAGTTTCTACAGGAAATTCATATGAAACTTCAGTGGAATTAGCGCACCGATGATGGATACGATGAAGAAAAGACATAAATATTTTCACTGGATAGAGGAAGCGGAGAAGAGTTTCAACTTGTTGAAGAAGAAGATCATTGAGCAACCAATTCTATTTTTGCCAGATTTCAACAAAACATTCCAGGTCAAGTGTGACGCAAGTGGATTTGCAATAGGAGTAGTTTTGAGCCAAGATGACAGACTGATTGCATAATTCAGTGAAAAACTGAATGAAGTGAAGGTCAAGTACTCCACATATGACAAGGAATTCTATGCGGTCACACAAGCGCTGAAGAAATGGAGACACTATTTGGTTCCCAAGGAGTTTGTTTTGTACAGTGATAATCATGCTTTACAATTCGTGACTCAACAGGAGAAGTTGAACCAAAAACATGCTAAATGGGTTGAATTCATGCAGAATTTTACTTTTGTGATTAAGCATATTTCTGGAATTGCTAACAAAGTTGTTGATGCTTTGAGCAGGAAATGTCTGCTTATGCAGGAATTCAGAGTCAAAACTTTGGGTTTTGATAACCTCAAAGAGATGTACACGGATGATCCAAATTTTAAGAAGGCATATGAGGCATCTGAGAATCCAGTTCTCAAGGACAGAAGCCAATGGATTGAATACATGATCCAGAATGGATTATTATTTAGGGGCAATCAACTATGTATTCCAAAATGCTCCATGAGGGATAATTTGTTGAAGGAAAAACACAGTGGAGGATTGGCCGGACACTTCGGTCATGATAAAACGTTCTCAAAGTTGAATGGCTCATATTTTTGGCCAGGGATGAGGACAGATGTCAAGAAATTTGTGGACAGATGTAGGATTTGTCAACACACAAAAGGGAAAAGGCAAAACACAGGGTTATACCATCCATTAACAATACTTGCAAGGCCATGGGATGCAGTGAGTATGGATTTTGTATTGGGACAACCAAGGACACAAAGAGGTTATGATTCAATCTTTGTGGTATTCGGCAGATTTTCCAAGATGGCACATTTCATACCATGCCAAAAAAACCAGTGACGCAACTCATATTGCGAACCTGTTTTTCAAGGAATTCGTTAGACTTCATGGCTTGCCAAGGAGTATTGTTTATGATCGGGATACTAAGTTCGTTGGAAATTTCTGGAGAACTTTATGGAAGAAGCTGGGGACAAGTTTGTCATTTATCTCAGTGTATCATCCTCAGACGAATGGACAAACAAAAGTTGTGAACAAAATCTTGGGGGATTTATTGAGGAGCTTAGTGACTGAACACCACAGTCAGTGGGATCATATTATGCCACAGGCGGAATTTTCTTACAATGATTCACTCAACAGAAGCACAGGGCAGAGTCCATTCCAGATTGTATATGGAATGAAACCAGGGGGATTTTATGAATTGAAAGATTCGAAACAAAATGAATTCAGGAGTGCTAGCACAGATAATTTTTCAAAAGCAATGAAGGAGCTTCACAGTCGAGTCAAAGAGCGATTGCAAAATTCAAATCAAGAATACAAGCGCAAAGCAGATCAACACAGGCAAGAACTTCAATTTGAAGTTGGTGATTTGATTCTTGCGCATCTAAGGAAGGAAAGGTTCCCAAGGGGAACATATAACAAGATGAAGATGAAAAAGATTGGACTATGTAAGGTCGTGAAGAAATTTGGGGCAAACGCATATGAGATTGAATTACCCGATGGGATCAGAATTTCACCGATATTCAATGTTGCATATTTGTACCCTTATAGAGCTGAAGAAGCAAGAGCAGAGGATGAACAGACAGAGGTTCAATGGACTAAACAAATTCCTGTAGCTAAAAAGCCATAAATGGAAAGTATAATTGACAAGAGAGTCAGCAGGAATACTAGGAGGAAAGAGTATTTTGAATACTTGGTCAAATGGAAGGGACATCCAGTTGAAGATGCTAGCTGGGAAGATGAAGCAGAAATTCAGAAGCATGGACAGACCGTGCAAGAGCTCATGAACAGGAATTCATGAAAATTTTCAAGCGAGAGAGTATGATGCAGGAGCATCATGCAAAGCCAAAGCACGTGACTAATCCAAAGAAATAGATGGACACACGAAGGAAGAAAGAGAGCACGTTTTCATAAGAACCATTTTGAATTTTGAACTTAAAAGGAATTAATGTAATAGTAAGGAAGATGGCATACTTTGCATTTATATCTTGGAGGTTGTAAACGGATCTTGAGCGATTGCTCTCATCTGTAGAAAGTTAAGGCATTTAAGTCTGTTAAATGTAAGAGTAGGTAGATATGAATGTTAGATTAGACAGTTTAGAGAGTAGGAAGGAAAACGAATATAGACACCTTCACTCTTGTATTATTGTATCATTAACAACATTAGCATAGCACAGAAGGAGAGAGTTGTAGCAGAGAGTTGAAGGATAAGTCCATGTACAAGAGTTTTGAATTAATGAAGCTTTGAATCAGATTTCATGGTGTTATGATGTTTTCTGTTTATACATGGTGAATGGTATGCTTACAGTTGTTTTATTCTCTCTGTTATGAATTTGCTTTAATATTGTGTTGAATGTATGATTTCATGTTGAATGTTTGAAGTCTGAGAGAGAGAATGAGTTTCAATTGTTTCTCTTCCTGAGTGAGAGAAGTTCCTGCAAGGAGTGTAGTGAAAAGTCCGCAAGGTGTGCGTTGACGAAGTTTTGAGTTTTGTCTTAGGAAGCTCAGAAGGAATACCGTTGTTCCCATTCCAGCAGAAGTGCAGGAGGAGCACAGAAGTCGTGCAAGGAGTGTGCAGGTTGTTGAAAGTCTTAGGACTTATCAACTAAGGAAAGGATTGGAGGACTATGGTTACCGAGAGTGCACAGAGTCAAAAGGATCAAATACCCAGAAGTATTTGATAGATTTCCGCAAGGAGTGCGTGCAGTAGTCTTTTCAAGGCTTGAGTCACCAAAGAAATCTCAGGAGGGTTAACACCTTTGAAAGTACTCAAAGGGAGGTGAAGATTGAAAATGTCTCGCAGAAGTTAAGTTCCAATAGAAGAACTTTGGTTCATTTTGCAGAAGTTTTCAAGGAGAAATGAACAGTCGGAATTCTCCAAGGAGAACTAGCGAAGTCGAGAGGACAGTGGGATTCAGTGAAAGCTGTAAAGAGGATAAGCGTTGGATGAATCCACCCTTCGGGAGTTAAGACTCAATGTGGACCGTTGATTGTGATAGTGGAGCCATCAGATCATTTCATAATTCGAGATTTAGAAGTGGTAGAGGAACGACAGTTGGAGGCTTGTTCAAGTCCCAAAAGCCGGGAAGAGTGACAGGTGGCGGGAGTCCCCATCAGAGGTAGCAAGTATTGGAGTGGAAAAGTGGTGTGTCTTCGTCAAATAGGCAGAGTCAAACCTTGTTGACCGTTTCAGGGTTTTGGAGGCCGAAGGACTGGGAGCCTTGCTTCCGGATCAAGGAAGTCACGAAATCTGAACCCCCGATGAAGTGAAAAGTCCATTGGGAAGCCAACCTTTGCTGAATGCATCGGAATTCAAAATTTTGGGTTTCGGAGGTTATAGAGACAGGAACTCTCGACAACAGGGATCGCGAAATTGTGAAACCCGAAATCCCGGTTCGATGAAGGGTGCGATCTTACTGAGATCAGGAGACTCGAGTGGTGCTTTGTGGTTGATCACATGGGGCATACTCATAAGGACCTGTGGATACACCGTCGTGTGTGTAAGGGATTCACTGTGGGGACAATCAAAGAGTCAATCAGACTCAAGGGAAGATTTATAACGATCCTGAGTGGACTTCGGCCTGAGGGTTCAGGGGTCTGCATAATATTAGTTTGGAAAATAACTCTATTGGATCGGTGAATGAGTGTGTTTCTTTGACTTTCCTTCTTGAACTCGTTTTATTACATATACAAATATTTCCCTCATTTTATCGCTAAGATACTTACCTTTGCCCTGAAAGTATTATGTCTTGGCCCTCACTATGTTTTCATTACAATTGACTCGTTACGAATCAGTTCAACTCCTTGTATGTTCTTTTTAAAAATTACAGGGCTCTATAGCGACATCTTTTTCCACTTATTTCACTTGAAACCCTAATTAAAAAAGTGAAAAGACTTTTGGGTTTCCTTCTACATATATTTCGTTTTCTATTCAAAGAGAATTTGAACCCATGAATTTTCAATCTCATCCTATATTTTACTCGACCTTTCATTTCAAGAGTTTTCTTGAATGATTATCATATCATTGGATTATTTGTATTTAAAACCCTATTTCCAACATAGTAACTCTAAAATATGAGAATTTCCTAGTTCTTTTTAAATTCTGGGTTTTTAAATCTTGTGCGTAGCATGAAGATGTCTTGTGTTAAAGCTTGAATTATATGGGTTTTGCATCTCATTCTGGCTCAATATCTTTGCATTCCTTACACAGAGAAATGGTTGATATTTTTATTACAAAATTTAGAGGTCGAACGCAACCCAGTTTCAAACCCTTATATTCAAAAGACCCTTCTACAATTTTGCTCGACCCTGTGTTATTATTGTTTCCTTGGACATTGATGGTATGGTTTAAAAACCCTATTGCAGATATTTAAGAGTATTTTGATCATATCATTGCTAAATCTTAGGCTTTTAAGCCCTATCATGTCATGGAAATACTTTTCATTGAGCTCGAACTGCGAAGGGTTTTGGGTATCTTCCTAAGCTCGATACTTTTGAATTCCTCATTTACGAAGTGTTGATGGTCATATGAATAATCCTACACGATAATGTTATCCATTTTCGAATCCTCGTTGTTTGAAGAAAACATTTGATGGATGATAGATCATATGCTATGTTTTTGGGATCAATAGAAAAGATTTAACCAGAAATAGATTCAACTTGGTCTACTGCACTACAGTTGATTAAGGGATTATACCAATTTTGTTTGGCATACAATTTTAGTTGTAATATTTTTCAATAATTATTAAGTGCCATGATATTTAACTAGTTCTGGTGTTAGATATGGGTTATCTGATCATTACAAACCGTATTGAAATAAGTTGAAGGGATCTAAGCGTTGAAATGAGGATGTGGCTGATTGTCTAAGAATTAGAAATGTTTTATTTCTGCACATAGGACCAATCCCCTCAAACTATCACTTTTCATTCACTATTCCTTAATTCCCATAAACATATATCATTTTAGAATGTCATATTTTCTCCTCTTGTTTTATGAAATAAAAAATGTTTTCTCTATCAGTTGATATGGATATTTGACAACATAGGTATATTTTGATTAATAGAAATTATGATCAAGGGACGAATTTGAAGAGATATTTTTCAAGGTGATTGTTTTTTTTGGGACTCTAATTTGATTAAGTCATGTTTCATTGTTCAAGGCCAATTCCCTCATACTCTCATTTTACATGAATTATTCCTAGTTCCCAAATTCCATTTTCATTTTAGCCCATATTTCTTCCCCCTTATACATTAGTGATTCCTTTGGACAATGGATATGTTAGCAATGATGGAGAGATGTTTGACATGACATGCATGAGATGATTATTGACAAACATTTGTATTTTGGAACATAATTGATGATGAATGTGTTATTGTTTTGAACATGTATCATTTCTTTCCTAGGCATATATTTCACTTTCCATACATTACAGAGCCCCTCACATTCCCAAATTACATTGGAATTCTCATGTTCTTAATTAATGACCAGTTGTATGAGCTTATGAGGTATTTCAAAGAAGAGATGAAAGTTTGTCTTGAAAGTTATCCTTTCCCTTTTATCTTTGGTTGTTTGCATGCTTGTTTGTTGATCGAGTGAGAGATATTTCCAAAACTTGTTAATGCAAATGGTATTTGATGTTTCACTTGCTATTGTATGCATACTCTAACTTAGATTTATATTGTATAGATGATATTTTTCAGTAGAGGCAACCATGTAGAGGAAACAAAGGAAGATGAAGAAGGCCAACTAATTTTTGCCAAGGGGGAAACAAAAGACTTCGATTTTCCATTCATTTTGATGTTGGTTTCAAATAGTTTAATCAACTCTTATAGATTGGTTTCTTAAACTTAGCCTGACAAAGAGCCTTTCAACCTCCTTCTCCACAAGAACAACCACCTTTGCACCCTCATCCTAGCATCTATGGCATACCAGTTGAGCCACATGTGTCTTTACCACCTGAGACTCCAGTAAATGATGGATAGAATGATATTGTACATCCTACTATCCCTGGATGGATGGAAGTTTCTTCACCATTACCACCACCACCACCTCTTGGGAAACCTTCTCAACCTTTTGTTTCTATTGCTTCACATGCATTACCAAAAACTTTCAAAGCCCAGGAACTAGAGCCTAGCAAAGGCAAGCGACATGCCCATTTTGTTAACTCCAACCAATCTCAAACATCCTCCCACTCAATCACCTCACATTCACAACACCCTGGACATGAGGATGGACATACCCCTTTTGAATATATTCACCCAGAAGCATCAACAATTAAAGGTAAAATGCATGTCAAGGCAAATTCATAGATGCCCAAGGTAACATAGTCAAAGGAAAGTGGACAGAGGTAAACTGCCTCACAGAAAAAACAGGATTTCTGATTTTATGATGTTATTTACTTTGGCTTCACTGTTTGGACAATCACTCATATTTTAGACGTCATTTTTTAGATAACAAATAGACTTTGTTTATTTTGAAGCAACAACATATTTTTGACATCTTGTTGACTTATTTAATTTTGGGCAGGTATGTGCATATCTATTTGGTATTTGGGAGTCACAAGTGTGTTTTGAAATAC
>JZKD02S1996213.1:421354-431830 GCA_000966675.3 Picea glauca | reverse complement strand
ATCTCATTTCTTGGTGGGCATTTTAATTTCCATATACTTTTCCATCTCCTGATATGTTGGTCTTATATTCCTTCTTCTGCTAGTGATTTGTAGCCTAATCTAGGAACATAACCTCCAGTTGGATTCAAAGACCAGATCAACTCATCCTCTTCTTCCACAAGCATAACATTGTTTCCTGTCAGGAGTTCTATTTATCTTTTCCATTCTTCTGCATACTCTGCCCCCAATCCAATTTCTTCCCATGATAACCATTGATGGTGCCAATTAGTGGACCTTTCCCCGTTTGTGACCAATCTAAGATTAACCTTTATTCCTCAAATCCTAAATCATCTAAAGGGGAATTCTATGCATACCTTTTCTCTCTACCTAGGGGTCAAGGCCAATTTTCACTTTATCCCCTTTTCCAATTTGCTAAATCAACAAGTTTCTAACCAGATGGCAAGCATAGATAAAAACTTTCCAAATTGTTGAGGTGTTATTTTTTTGTTTGCATGGATTTATAATCCAATCCTCCACTATATTAGGGGCTATGTACTTATCTGTTATTACATGAACTCACAAACTTGTTCCTTGAATTAGGCTCCATACATTTTTTGTAGAAAGAGCCTTTGAAAATAGAAAGGGATTTTTGAAGCCCAATGTTCGACAATACATGTATTCCAATATAGGATGAACACCTTCAGTAACCACTCACACAACCAGAACAAAGATCAACACACTGATATTTTTATGTGGTAAAAACCCTATGGGGAAACATCTATGGCCCCAACCAACGTGGCCACTTGGAGAAATTTATTGATGCATAATAAAATAGATTAGAGAGAGTTTCTCACAATAAATCATTGAAAAATGACCTTCCATGTCCTTTAAATAGAGATCATAGACCAATTGGGTGTTAAGTCACAGATCAATGTAGCCATTAAGATCGAGAATAATATGAGTCGTTGTATCACTCTATGTCGGGAACATATCGTGACCGTTAGATTACAAATGCATACTAAATAAACACACTAAGAAACACACTTTAACCTAATGAAACATTAGACCAAGTTGATGTTAACTAAATCCTAAGTGTCTAAATATCCTAACTTCCCCCCTTAATAACAATTTGGGATAGAATTGAAGGATTTACAAAGGCGACACAATAGGAAAAAGAAGTAGGCATTAGATCCTATCCCCCATTAATGACAACTTCTTGAACTCCTAATATAGATCGAAGTTTGGAAAACTCTGCTTATGTAAGAGACTTTGTGAAAATGTATGCAACTTGATATTCTATAGGGAAAAAGAGAATTTCAATAACTCAATCATGAATGATCTTTCTGATGAAGTGCAAGTGTAGCTCGATCTGTTTGATGTGTTGATGTTGAATTAGATATTTGGCAAGCTTGATGACACTCTAGTTTTCTCACCAGGGCATGGTCGGATGCTAATACTAGAATCCAAACTCTAAAAGGATCTGTTGAAGCCACAAGGATTCTTGACTTGCATTAACTGTTGCTCGGTACTCTGCTTACGCTAAAGAAAGAGAAATAGCCTATTATTCGTACAATCCCAAGTGATAGGTCCTGAACCAAGGTTGAAAACATAACCTGCAGTAGACTTTCGATCATTAGGGTCTTTGACCCAATTTGAATTAGTGAAACCAACCAATAGAGCCCCCCTAAGTTGTAATGCATCTTGAACTGAATTGTACCTCAAACATACTGGAGTATCCTTTTAGTTTCTTTCCAATGGATTTCATGGGGTGTTTACATATACTCGACAACAAATGAGCAGCAAAGGAAATATCATGATGTGTATTAGTCAAATATAAGAGGCTACCAACTAAATGACAGTACAAGGTGGCATCAACTCCAGGAGAAGTAGAAGTGGCAACAAGTTTTACTCTGTATTGGAAGAGAGAAGGGGTTGGTTTAGAATCATCAATGTGAAAGAGACGAAGAAGGTCGCAAGCATACTTAGACTGGGAAAGAAAAATTCCTTCCTTGATTTGGAATACTTGGAGGCCAAGGAAACAATGCAAGTAGCCTAAGTATGCCATTTCAAATTTCTTTTAACGATAGATTTCACATGGGTTAAAAGTTTAGGGTCACTACCACTGAACATAAGGAAGAACAATTATGAGATGGCTTCATACTTTCTTGGTATGGACATTAGGGTCAAAATGACATCTAGAAAAGCTGGTGTCTAGAAGAAAGTTGTCCATTATGGAATAGCAAGCTCGAGGGGATTTATTAATACCATACAGATATTTCTTAAGGAAATAAACAAGGCTGGAGTCATTCTAGACATAGTTGAGAGGTTTTTCCATGTATATTTATTCTTGCAAATCCCCATGCAAGAAGGCTGATTTAACATCCATTTGATGGACCTCCCATTTATGTTAGACAACAAGGGAGAGAACAAGGAAGATAGAATTCATTTGGCCTATAGGGGGCAAAGGTTTCGTTATAGTCAATGCCTTCAACTTGAGAGAACCCTTTGGAAACTAACTAGGCCTTGTGTCTTTCAACACTTCCATCTGATGCATACTTATTTCTGTACACCCATTTACATATAACAAGTTATCATCCTCTTAGAAGAGGTACAATATCCCAAGTATCATTCACCATTAAGGAACAATATTCTTCATTCATTATTGTGTCCCAATCTGGATGACCTAAAGCTTCTGCAAATGTGTCTAGATCACGAGTCTCTGAATCTTCTAAAAATGTGTCAAATCAGTCTTGGAAGAAATTCTGGTGTATTTGATGTCTCTATCTTGGATTCCCAAAGGTATATTGGAAAAATTAAGGTGTATATGCTTCATATTCTTAAGGGTTGGTACAAAGGATCACTTTGTCTTTCCATGGGTAAAATGGGAAATCTTGGTTGCTCCAAAATTATTTGGAGGTTGGGGACTAAAAAATATACACCTGTTCTCAAAGACCCTTGCAGCAAAAGCTTGTTGGAGATTGATCACCACATATATTCTTTGGACAAAAGTAGTCTCATAGAAATATATCAATCTTGAATCTGTAGAGGAATGGATTAGAAGGCCAACAAAGACGACCTCAAATTTCTCAATTATATGAAAAGCCGTTATCAAATCATTTCAAGTGGTAGGGGATGGCTTGGCATGGTGTGCTGGTAAAGGCACTCGAGTCAGATTAGGCACTGACCCCTGGCCGAGCAGTGGCAAAAACCACATCCTTCCCCGAGATCTGATCGAACAACTGCATGAGCAAGGGTTATATCATCTATATTAGATCACAGATATGAACATAACCATAGTGTGTGGTAAATCTTGGAAGGATTCCAAACAACTTGTCCCGGGGGAGGCTTTCTCTAGGATATGGTCTGATTATATAAGAGCTCTCAAAATAGGACACATCTGAATCACAGTGATGGAGGGAGAATTGGTTTGGCAACATATTCCCCATGGTGTCTACACTCTAAAAGAAATATTTTCTCAAATCAACATTGATCTCCTTCAAATGGATCCCTCGTGTGGTGGAAAGGGGTGTGGAAAGTAAATTTCCATTTAAAAGCTTGTATTTTCATGTGGTGCTTGATCAAAAACAAAATCCCAATTTGGGACAGTATGAAGCTTGGAAATATGGAAGGACTGGGATGGTGCACTTTATGTAAGGCCGATGAGGAAACTATTCCTCACCTATTTTTACACTTCCTTTTTGTCAAACTAATCTGGACATAATGCTCAAATGCACTAAGCCAATTATGTGTGTGGCAAGGCCATAATATAGAAGAGGCGTGGAGAAATTGGATTACAAGCCCAACAAATAGAAATATAAAATCCCTCCCTTTGTTGATCAATTAGGGAGAATGGTTGGCTAGAAACACTTCTATTTTCAATGATCGCTCTTCCACTCCAGGAATCATTATTGCTCAGGGCCTGAGCATTCTCTCTCATTTCCCTCAAGGGAATGACCACATACCGGTTCGAGTTGTAGTGGAAGAATTGGTGGACTTCTCTAGAATATGGGCCTATTTTGACAGGGCCTCCCAAAATGATGCCCAAAACAGTGGAGGAAGGGATGTCCTCCATTTATCCAACACACACTCCTTCAACCTTAAAATGGGTTTGGGACCCAGGAAAAAAAACTATGCATAACTGATGGCACTAAAACTCTTATTGACCTTCTCTAGGGAAAAATGGATAAGCTCCCTCTAGATTTTTGGGGATTCTATTGTGGTTATAAATTGGATAAAAAAAACACAGAAATGGCACAATATCAGGCTCCTTCCTATTCTTGAAGAAGTGTTTATTATACTGGCCTCTTATGAAATTTATTATGTGCGACATGTTTACAGGGAACGAAACATAGCAACCGATGTGCTCTCTAAAGCAAGTTTACAACTGGATTTGGGCAGTGGAAAATAGAGGAAGTAAGGAAAGGTACACATTTTGAATTTTATCACGGACCATTTATAAACATGATGGTTCATGATGTTCGAGGACATGAAATTCAAAATTGGCATTCCTTGGAAGGCTCTTCCTATTTTTTTTGATGGATTTTATTTCTGGTCAGACTCTTCATTGACCTACACTCTTTCACTCATGGGAACTTGAATATTGTCTACTTTTAGTAGATGCCTACAAGTAGATCTATTTTTTTTCATGGAACACTTGGGTTGCTCCGCTACTGTTATAATGTTTCAGATATTGAACAATTTTTTTTATCTTTACTCATGACAGTCTGAGCTCCAGATCTTACTGATGACTTAGTCCACATTCTGTTGATCCATATACATGTATTCCTTTTTTATTTTTGCTTATGGAAGATGAAATGCTTTATGTAAATATTCTTCCTTTTGGTTGAATTCTCCATCCACTATGGATGAGAAGACTGTTGGACATAATGTCATTAAATTGTTGTCATTGATGTCAAACAATAGGACGGTATGCAAAGATTAAAGCTCAGGAGGGTTAGCAAATGAAGATCAAAGCTCATAAGAGATGACACGATGAAAATCAGAAGGGAAAGTGCATTGTAGAAACATGATCAGATCAAGTCAGGACCGTTGAATTCACAAGCGCCAAATCAACGACAGGGATGGATTACAGAGAGAAAAAGAAAAATTAAAAAGCGTGTTATTCCCAATCCCGCAATCAGTCTAGACCATCAGATACTATAGATTCAAAGATCGACAACTATGGTTGATCCACCAAATGATCAGATTAAGTCGTGATCATTGAATATGCAAGCTCAGATCAAGGGCATGGATTGATTGTAGAGCACGAAGGGAGAATTAAACAACTCACTAATTCCAATCCCACAACTAGTTTAGACCGTCGATCGACACTCGCCAAATAGATCTACGGTTGGCATCAGTTCCACTACCAATGAGCAGTTTTCCATTGTGGAGCTCGACGATAGTTTTAAACGTCGTGCTAGTTGGGACCCCACAATCATCCCTGATCAATGATCTACTCCAGGACCATTCTTGACCGATGGGTCAAGTTGAGTGGAAGTATATGATAAGCAAGGCAAAAGGGTTGAGATCTTGAATACCCGAATTCTCGATAGCCGTTGGATCACTTTAAAGTGGAAGGATAAGATAAGCAAAGAAGAAGAGTTGTTAGATTTAAACCGAGGCAAAACAAAATCACAGACAGATCGAGCCATTGATCTAAGATCATGATCAACGAACAACATTTATTTCAGGTTAAAATTTGTGAGGAGGTTACACTTTGGGGAATCTCACTTCGGAAGAACTGGGAAGTGGAGAAATCGAATTACCCGAAGTCCCGAAGGCCGAAGTTCCGAAGTCACTCTCAACCGTCGATCTGAGATACATTTCGGGAGTTAGGACGACTATTAGATCAAGGAAAAGAATATGTGTCACATTGAGATCCCACGTCATCAACAATGACATCAGCAAGGACACGTGCCGTAATCGACTGATGACAAGTGTCAAGGTCCCATAGGTAATTTAAGCATACGTAAGCCATGAATTTAGGTGACATGTGGCATCCACTCAGGAAGTGCCACGTCAACAAGTGACGTCATCAAGTTACGCCACTCCGAGAGTTTTTACTTCGGGAGTTTTCACCACCAACAAATGACCTAAGTCTCGAAGTCCCGAAGGCCGAAGTTTCGAAGTGGAAATGAGTCGTCCGATCTGAAGAAACACTTCGGGAGCATTATCAACCGTTGAAGATTATGGACACACGTCTGTTATTTGGGAGATTTTTAAAGAATCTAGAAGTCACGAAAGACGAAGACCCGAAGTTTCGAAATGAACAAGAACCGTCCATTCAATTGTTGATCAATTCCTGACCGACGATTTACTTGAAAGGCCTTTGATAAGCCTAGATCATACATCTAAACAAAGGATTGAATATTGACCGTCCGATATGTTTCAGCGAAATCTGATTCGAGAGATTTGAAAGGTTGCAAAGTCCTGAAGTCTCGAAGGACGAAGTAATGAATAACACGGTCCCAACACTGGACATATGGGGGGGAAAGGAAAGGGGAGAAATAAGAATGCAGTGCTTAAATTAAAAATCCCGTGGTTCTGCGTCGTGGTCACATATAAATGGGTTGAAGGAAGCGCCTCTGCAGAACTCGGTTTCTGCAAATATTTGCAGGAATATGGAATCAAGTTAAAAAAAAACCGATCCATACCTGTGATTGATTTACGATGAGAACTATCACTAAATTAAAATAATTAACAATAAATGTTTGAATATTAAAAGTGATTATTGTTAATGTTAAAATGAAGAGGTGCGATGGTCCAAGCAAAGGGACACAATGTTTCATATCTCACACCAGTTGGAAGAGTATATAAATGAGAAAGAGTAGTGAGAAGAATGTGTCTCTGTAGTCCAGATAAGAAGATCAAAACAAAAGCAGAGTCCAAGAAGTAGAACTATTGGTTCTTATGTAGTGAGGGTGGAAGGGTGGAGCATGGAAGGATTCATATCCTTACTAAGAAAATTGTAAAAGATAAGGGAGTTGGTTCTTCCTAGGGTTGGTGCCCTAAATATAAGGGAGTTGGTGCTTCCTAGGGTTGGTGCCCTAAAGATGAGGGAGTTGGTGCTTCCTAGGGTTGGTGCCCTGAAGAAGGGGATTAGTGTCTCCTAGAGTTAGTGCTCTAAAGAGGTTTGATGTCCTTCACTATTCTTTATAAACCTTGTAATTGATGTTAAATATATTTATATAATTGATTTTGCATACAATTCATTGTTGATTCATTGTGGTAATCAATAAAATATAAAAAGTAACTGCTAATTGTTAAAAAGGGTAATATTGATTCACCTCCCCCCCTCTCAGTATTCCAACAATTGGTATCGGAGCAAGGTTTCCTTCAACACAGTCTAACAAATGGAATGTAGATATTGAATATGGATCAACAAGGGGGAATGCCTAACAACAAAGCACCATTGTTAAATGGAGAAGGCTATGCTCTATGGAAAATAAGAATGAAAAACTTCATGTTGGCTCTTGGTTTTGATATCTGGCAATCTGTTGAATATGGTTACACTACACCGACTACTCCACCCAAAGACGTTGTAGGAAAGAAAATCTGTAAAGACAACTCAAGAGAAGTTAATGGAATTCTAGAAGGGTTGACTAATTCCATATGTGTGAAGGTTACGCATTGTAAATCAGTCAAAGAAATCTGGGACAAGTTGGAGGTTGTATATGAAGGAGATGAAAAAGTCAAGGAAGCCAAACTACAGACCTATAGAACTCAGTTTGAAAATCTGAAAATGAAAGAAGAAGAAAATATTGTTGAGTACTTTCATAGGGTAGATGAAGTGATTAACTCAGTCAGAGCGACAGGAGAAGAAATTACAAATAAACCTATTGCGAAAAAATTACTAAGATCATTACCTATGAGATATGATGCAAAGATTTCTACAACTGAAGATATAATTGATCTAAGCACACTCACAGTTGATCAACTTCATGGAATTTTTACATCATATGAAATGATAACAGGGAATGATAAATCAACAAAATATGAAACAACCTTTAAAGCATCTAAGACAAAGATGAGGCAGGAGCAAAAGACCAATGTTGATTTATCAGATATATCAGATGTAGAAGATGACAACTTTATAAAGAAACTCCAGGAAGTATTTGGAAAATATAAAGGAAAGTTACCTTTCAAATGTCTCAACTGTGGCAGAATTGGATATTTTTCCAACAAATGTCCCTATCCCATATAGGAGGAAAATGATGAAGAAATTCACAACTAGGAAAACCAATACAAAAAGAAATTTTATAAGAAAAAGAAGAACTTCTACTCCAAATAAGACAACAACCCTTCAGACATAAGTGAAGATGAAAATCCAGAGCTTTTGTTTATGGGAATGAAAACTCAAGATGATAAACATTCAGAATATGAAGAAGAAGGAAAATTCGAAGAAGAAATCCTTAGTGTAATTGAAGAATTAGGAAAAACTAAAAAGAAAAACAAGGTACTAAGAAGAGAGCTTCTAGAGATTAAAGAAAATACTACATCAAGAGAGAGGGAAGTTTCCAAAACCCTCAAGGAGTCAAAACAAACCATCAGTAATTTGAAGTCCCAACTCCTGGAAGCTAATAAAACTGAAGAAATCATTATAAAACAACTTAGTGATAAAAACCAAGCATGTGAGAAACTAGAAGTTGAGATCAAGCTGCTAAAACGTGAACTTGAGAAAGAAAAGAAGAGATCAAACTTTGGAAATAGTTCAAAGATCTTGGATGAAATTCTCAGTAGCCAAAGGTCACCAAACAACAACACTGGTTTGGGATACACCCAATACTCAACTTCTACATCACAAGGATCTGTCAAAAGACCAATTAGTTATGCAGATGCTCTAAAGGGACCCTTAATAAGAGAAGATAATAAGCCAAATATGATACCATTGAATATTGTTCCACATAAACAGAAATCAACATTCCCTACTAAAGTAATAAATGACAAGAAGAATACAATCACCAGAAGGAATCCCCTTAATAAATATCTATTCATTAGATATTGTTACTCTTGCAATAATTTTGGACATAAGGCAATACACTGCAAAGCTTATGGACAATACAATAATAGAAATTTCCATAGATATAAGAACAATAGGTACAATACAGAGAAGAGAAACTACAACTCATTTACTCATTTGGAAAACTTCAATATTGAATGTAAAAAATGCAACAACTATGGTCATAAAACCAAAGAATGTAGATTACCAATGCAATCCCTAAAAATAGGAAACCCTAATGTTTCAGGATTAATCCGTAAGTGCGGACACAAACCGATCTCCCTATATCCACCTGGATCTAGAACAAAGCAGGACAGGATAATACTCTTTCCCTAGATTTAGACTATTGAATGAACTAGGAAGCAAGAATCATGAACATACCTTGTGATCGCTTCCTTGGGTCTTTGTTGTTCCATCTTCGCTCCGATGCTCTTGTGTTTTCAAGACCACAACAATACAAACCAATCGAAGTGAAGACAACTCAACATATTCAATAATCAATCTAAGTATATGATCAAGGAGTTATACAATAAAGTGACATTAACTTTATGGGAAAGAGACATATTACTGTATTAAATTAAATGTGAAAGAGAGATTACAACCATGGCCTTGATGTCGTAAGGTCCCTTCTGTCCTTCGTTTCCCACACACTTCTTGCTCCAAGGATTCTGAGACCATAGATCTGATAGCTACTCACAATCTATCTTGACAAAGCAAATCTCAAAGCCACTCTAACCAAGCCAAAGCTAACAAGCTCAATAATCAACAAAGCTAACCCAAGCTCAAGCTAACTTTCTCCATGAGAACTCCTCTCCTTTTATAAGTTGAATAAGATAAGGTGAGGAAGTTAGGATGATCCCACTAAATCATGAAAGCGAGTAAGATCCAAACCATTCGGATTCCACCTCACCATAGAAGTTCCTCCTTCTAGAAGATTCGAGAAAACGCTCTTTTTTCTCACATGCTGGCATTCTCGCACCCTAGCTATAGAGAAACCTGCGAGGTGTTCACACCCTGGCTATAGTGAAACCTGCGAGAATGGGTCATTCTCGCACTCTGCCTATATAGAAACCTGCGAACATCATTTTTTATAAGGTTTTTACATAGGAAAAAGCAACTTCTTTTCTCAGGAGAAGTTCTTCTCTCTTCTCTCTTTAGGAACTCAGGCCACTGACCCCTTCTGAAGGAAACATATAGGTTTACATCATTAGCGATCATAGGGATGATGAAAATAATGTGTAACAGAGAGCCCCCCAAAGTATGAAGTTGGAACAAAGTGATAGCTGAAATACTTTGTCGAGTGTGTGTAGGGAACAAAGAACATTCGGTCGGAAACCTGCCAACAAACAAGGAAATACAGTACAATAATATATCATCACTAAGGTAGGTATTCCCATACTCAGAATACAAATGACTCAAAGCATAAATGCCGACATGCAAAGATCCATGTCAAGTAAGACAGGTCATGGCCACCAAACATACACTGTGGATCCATG
>JZKD02S1996213.1:367144-416240 GCA_000966675.3 Picea glauca | reverse complement strand
TAAGGTGAGGAGGTTAGGATGATCCCACTAAATCATGAAAGAGAGTAAGATCCAAACCATTCAGATGCCACCTCACCATAGAAGTTTCTCCTTCTAGAAGATTCAAGAAAACACTATTTTTTCCCACGTGATGGCATTCTCGCACCCTAGCTATAGAGAAACCTGCGAGGTGTTCGCACCCTGGCTATAGTGAAACCTGCGAGAATGGTTCATTCTCACACTCTGCCTATATAGCAACCTACGAACTTCATTTTTTATAAGGTTTTTACATAGGAAAAAACAACTTCTTTTCTCAGGAGAAGTTCTTCTCTCTTCTCTCTTTAGGAACTCAGGCCACTGACCCCTTCTGAAGGCAACATATAGGTTTACATCATTAGCGATCATAGGGATGACGAAAATAATGTGTAACACCTAACAAACAGAATAAGAAGACATGGAAAAGAAAATATGAAGTACCAAAAAAGAAAGATGATGAAAATATTGCTCCTGAAACTGATGAAGTTAATAATAGGATATTGGTGGGTAAAAATTCTAATAAGGAATATAATAATCAAATCTATGCATACAAAGTAGACCAAACTCAAGATATGAAAACTCCTATATAAAAATCTGACACAACTACAAAACTTGATAATGCCATACAAGAAGATTATCAATTACCCAACAAATGGAAATTAATAGAGGAATATTCTCAAGACAAGGATAAAGAAGCTTATGGTGCAGATAATAGTGACGTTGATGATGAATCTCCAACAGTAGAACAACAAGAAGAATTGAGTGATTATTATCTCATAATTTTTTCAAATCTATTTTAATGGTACACTGAAACTCCTTCTCAAAGAAAAATTAAAAACAGAGAAGGGAAGGAGAATTTAGGGAAGAGCTAAAATCCATTTTTGTTGATGCTTCTAAGAGCATTGAAGCACATAAAAATGAATAGGATCATCGAAAGCATCATGGTTTAATGATATAACTCCATGCAAGATCTGACATATTTTATTGCAGGTCTTTATCTTCCCAGGAACAGTTCAGGTTATGTATTGGTCTCAAAATGGTTACAAGTGGACAAAACCCTAAATGGAAGTTACTATGTGAGCAAGAAATGGAATGAATGGAAAATTCTGCAGTAGTGAGGTGGTGATGAAGATAGATTGAGTACAAATCTGAAAATGAAAAGACTGGAAATCGAAATTTCAAAGACAATGGTTGTGACAAAGAAAATTTGAAAGATATATTGGTTGGTCGATGTGTGCCTGAGTTGGTTGGAAAACTAGATCAATTCTAGTTGAATAGAATACATTCTATCAACAAGATAAGTCATGTGGCAAGCAAAATATAAAGTCTCTCGGATGACTTTAAGAAGCAGTGTACAGTAAAGAAGCATCTTGGATAAAGACAAATACATCTGGTTAGAGATCTTGTCAAAAAGAGCCGCCCCTTCAAAAACAAAGGGGAAGAGAAGTTAGAAGCAGAGAGAGAATATTGAGAGGGGGAGTCATTCAGTTATGATAGGAAAAGTATGATTGCAAGGGGGAGTTACCATAGTTAAGATATTTATCAGTATCATATAGACAAACAGATCATAGGAGGAGAAATCATTTTCCATTGATGTCAAAGGGGGAGAGTAACTTCAAAGGAGAGAAGCATCATCACAGGGGGAGATTGTGTATGAAGTTAGTGTGTTCCCATCAATGACAAAGGGGGATATTGTTGGACATAGTGTCATTAAATTATTTTCATTGATGTCAAACAGTAGGACGATATGCGAAGATTAAAGCTCAGGAGGGTTAGCAAATGAAGATCAAAGCTCATAAGAGCTAACACGATGAAACAAAGAAGGGAAAGTGCATTGTAGAAACATGATCAGATCAAGTCAGGACCGTTGAATTCGCAAGCGCCATATCAACGACATGGTAGGGATGGATTGCGGAGAGAAAAAGGAGAATTAAAAAGCGTGTTATTCCCAATCCCGTAATCAGTCTAGACCGTCAGATCCTATAGATTCAAAGATCGACGACTATGGTTGATCCACCAAATGATCAGATTAAGTTGTGACCGTCAGATATGCAAGCGTAGATCAAAGGCATGGATTGATTACAGAGCACGAAGGGAGAATTAAAAAATGCGCTAATTCCAATCCCGCAATTAGTCTAAACTGTCGATCGACACCCGCCAAATAGATCTACGGTTAGAATCAGTTCCACTACCAATGAGCAGTTTTCCATTTTGGAGCTTGAGGGTAGTTTTAAACGTCATGCTAGTTGGGACCCCGAAATCATCCCTGATCACTGATCTACTCCGAGAGCATTCTCGACCGATGGATCAAGTTGAGTGGAGGGATAGGATAAGCAAAGAAAAAGGGATGAGATCTAATACTCGAATTCCCAATAGTTGTTGGATCACTTTAAAGTGGAAGGATAAGATAAGAAAAGAAGAAGAGTCGTTGGATTTAAACCAAGGAAAAGCAGCATCGCAGATAGATCAAGCCGTCAATCTAATATCATGATCAATGGACAACATTTATTTCAAGTTAAAAGTTGTGAGGACGTTATGTTTCAAGGAATGTCACTTCGGAAGAACTGGGAAGTGGAGAAATCGAATTACCCGAAGTCCCGAAGGTTGAAGTTCCGAAGTCACTCTCAGTCGTCGAGCTGAGATACATTTTGGGAGATAGGAAGACCGTTAGATCAAGGAGAAGAATATGTGTCACATTGAGAGCCCACGTCATCAACAGTGACATCAGCAAGGACATGTGGCATAATCAGTCGATGACAAGTGTCAAGGTCCCATAGGTACTTTAAGCATACATAAGCCATGAATTTAGGTGACACGTGGAAGCCACTCAGGAAGTGCCACGTCAACAAGTGACATCAACAAGTTACATCATTCAGAGAGTGTTTACTTCGGGAGTTTTCACCACCAACAAATGACCTAAGTCCCAAAGTCCCGAAGGCCGAAGTTTCGAAGTGGACATGAGTTGTCCGATATGAAGAAACACTTCGGGAGCATTCTCAACCATTGAATATTATGGACACACACCTTTATTTGAGAGATTTTTAAAGAAGCTATAAGTCACGAAGGACAAATACCTGAAGTTCCGAAATGAACAAGAACCGTCCATTCAATTGTTGATCAAGTCCTGACTGATGATTTACTTGAAAGGCCTCTAATAAGCCTGGATCATACATCTAAACGGAGGATTGAATATTGTCTGTCTGATCTGTTTCGACAAAATTTGATTCAGGAGATTTGAAAGGTTGCAAAGTCCTGAAGTCCCGAAGGACGAAGTACCAAAGAACATGGTCCCAAGACAGGACATATGGGGGCCAAAAGGAAAAGGGCGAAATAAGAAGGCAATGCTTAAATTAATAAGCCTATGGTTCTGCGCTTGTGGTCACATATAAATGGGTTGAAGGAAGGGCCTCTGCAGAACTCGGTTTCTGCAAATATTTGCAGGAACATGAAATCAAGTTAAAAAGAAATCGATCCATACCTGTGATCAATTTACGAAGAGCACCCTCACTAAATTAAAATAATTAACAATAAATGTTTGAATAATAAAAGTGATTATTGTTAATGTTAAAATGAAGAGGTGCGATGGTCCAAACAAAGGGACACAATGTTTCATAGCTCACACCAGTTGGAAGAGTATATAAACGAGAAAGAGTAGTGAGAAGAATGTGTCTTTGCAGTACAGATAAGAAGATCAAAACAGAAGAAAAGTCTAAGAAGAAGAACTGTTGGTTCTTATGCAATGAGGGTGGAAGGGTGGAGCATGGAAGGATTCATATCCTTACTAAGAAAATTGTAAAAGATAATGGAGTTAGTGCTTCCTAGGGTTGGTGCCCTAAATATAAGGGAGTTGGTGCTTCCTAGGGTTGGTGCCCTAAATATAAGGGAGTTGGTGCTTCCTAGGGTTGGTGCTCTAAATATAAGGGAGTTGGTGCTTCCTAGGGTTGGTTCCTTGAATAAGGGGATTGGTGTCTCCTAGAGTTTGTTCTCTAAAGAGGATTGGTGTCCTTCACTATTCTTTATAAACCTTGTAATTGATGTTAAATATATTTATATAATTGATTTTGCATACAATTCATTGTTGATTCATTGTGGTAATCAATAAAATATAAAAAKTAAYTGMTAATTGWTAAAAAKGGTRATATTGATTCACCCCCCCCCCCTCTCRGTATTCYAACAAAGACTAGYAGACAAAATACAYGACTACATGTATTATTCAGAATGTAATTTTTMTTTCTTCTTGAAATAAAATTTACGCTTTTTTTATGAGGAAAAAAAATAACTTCATTAGAATGAGGTTGAAGAATTCTATAACCTTTGACATCTTCAGAATATCCAACAAAAATACACTTCTCACTTTTAGGCTGTAAAGATTTCCTTTTCTCATCAGGAATGTGAGCCCATACTACACTACCAAATACACATGCATGGTTAGCATCTGGCTTAATTCTATTCCATGCTTCTTCCAGTGTTATATTTTTTAGAGCCTTTGTGGGAGTGAAATTTACTATGTGATTTTCACAATTGATGGCTTCCGCCCAATAATGAAGACCTCATCCCTTAGATTGGATCATACAATTAGCCATTTCTTTTAATGTGTGATTCTTTCTCTCGACAACACCATTTTGTTGTGGTGTATATGGAACAATATGTTTCATTTGAATGGCATGTGCTGTGCAATAAATTGTAAATTTATAGTTCATGTATTTGCCTCCATTATCTGTTCTCAACCTTTGAAGTTGATGTCCAAATTGTTTTTCTACAAGGGCCTTATAATCCAAAAAATTGTCAAAAAATTCACTCCTAACTTTTAAGAAGTAAAATAAGACGTGTTTGGAGAAGTCATCAATGAAAGTTAAGAAATACTTGCACCCCGAGAAAGAAGGAGAAGAAAGTGGACCACACAAATCACTGTGAAGAAACTGCAAAGGGGCAAGGCATGCTAAGAGACACGTTTGTCAAAACTGTCCCGATGATGTTTGTCGAGAACACAGCTGACACAAATACCATCTTTGCAAGAAACAATAGAAAGACCAATCACAATGTGTTGATCACATAGTTTCTATAATGAGCGATACTTTAGATGACCAAACTGCTCATGCCAAAGTTTGCTCAACTCATTGTTATGAGAAAAAAAAATGGATGGAAATGATGATGACCCAAAGTTATCAAACTTATACAACTTGGTAATATCATCAACAATTTCAATTGTGAGGACATGCCTAGGATCTTTTAAATCCTTGATTACAACTTGGTGAGGTGAAAACTCAATGGTTTTACCTTCTGTAATATTCCTGATACAATATATTATGCATAACATAAAATATCTAGCAGGCTATGACAAAATAATAATGATATATCCAGAAAAATATCAGAAGAACTCCAGAATAATCACCAGGAAGAGAAAATTTATTGTGATAGCAATGTTCACTTTCCTCTTTGAGGTGGAAACCTCCAGCAAAGAAAATCTCTATTACAATAATATCCAATGCCTCCTACTCTTATTTATACTAATTCTACCTTCTAAGGAAACTTCTAGAGGATGAATTATTCTTGATAGATGAAGAAAATATCATCACAAATTGTAAGAAGAAGCTTGCAGCTGAATTTGAAATGAAGGACCTAGGCCTGATGCACTATTTCTTAGGTCTTGAAGTATGGAAAATCCCATAAGAGATTTTCCTTAATCAAGGAAAGTATGTTGTGGAAATTCTGAAGAGATTCGACATGATGGATTGTAAATCCATGTCCACTCCTATGGAGACGGATCTGAAGTTATTGGTTGATAATTCGCCAGAAATAGTTGACCAGACTAGATATATGCTTTGTTGTGAACACCTTGAATTAGTATATGGTGGAGCCCAGACGTGTTCAAATTGTAGTTGCAAAGCATGTGATGAGATACCTTAAGGGTACGTTGGACTATGGCCTCTGTTATACCAGAGATTGTGACTTCAGATTGTATGACTATACTGATTCAGATTGGGCTGGAAGTGTTTCAGGCAGAAAAAACAATTCAGTATGTTGGTTTAGTTCAGGGTCAGCCATGACTTCGTGGAAAATCAAGAAACAATCCAGTATTTCTCTCAGTACGACAGAAGTGGAGTACATTGCAGCATGCTCCACTAGTTGTGAATCCATATGTCTTCAGAAGTTGTTGATAGTTTTATTTGACCTAGAGATGGATTCTACCATGATCTTTTGTGATAACCAAAGTTGCATAAAGATGAAAGAGATCCTAGTTTTCCATGATAAGACGAAGCACGTTGAGATCCAGTACCACTACATTCGTGATATGGTATAGAAGGGAGCTGTGAAGCTCCAGTATGTTGGCACAGATGAGTAGGTAGAAGATGTGTTGACTAAGCCTCTGTCTCGTGTGAAGTTTGAGTACTTCCGAAACAAGCTTGGTGTAGTCCGAAAGGACTTCCATTGAAAGGGGGAGTGATGCTGATGATACTATGGTATTTTGACCACCAACAGGGAAACTCGTTAGGATTTATATCCTAGGGGATTGATTATCCTTGGATAGATCTTGTAAGGTCTGGATGGACAGTCTGTCGGAGTGCCTATGTATGTATATACCTGTTGTGGTTAGTAGTGTGGCAACTCATTATAATTTATATCCTAGGGGATTTTATTATCCCTTGACAGATCCCGTAATGTCCTGATGGATGGTCTGTTGGAGTGCCCATTGTTTTTGTTGTTGTTATTGATGATCCCGTCTCATTCTATTTCCATTGATGTTGTTGTTCCATCTTCATGTTGTTTATGTTGATGTTCCAGCTTCATGTTGTTGTTGAAGATGATGTTTCTCCATCTCTGTGTTGTAGATGATGACGTTGCTCAGTTTCTACTGATGTTGATGATGAGAAAATCTTTCGATGATTTATATATATGACAAATAATGTTCCAGATGTTGTTGAGGATGCCTCCTCCTCTTGATGTTGTATTGAATTCAGTCAATTGTTATTGATGTTTTTAGTAGAATACCCTTCTTGTTAAGGGGGAGTGTTGAAATATTGTAACTTCAAAGAATATTCTACCTAAGAAGGAGTGTTGAATAATATTGTTATATTATATTTGTTAATTAGGCCATATTGTGCCTTTGTAAAAGTCGGCCCTATTGTGCCTTGAAAATTAAATGTAAATTAAGAGGGTAAAGTGACAGGTCGGCCCAGACCTAATTTTAGGCTGGCCATACCACTATTTATAAGGGAGGCCAATGCCTCATTTGGACACACACACCAACTAGCTCTGCAGTGCACAAGTCTTGGAGGAGAAACTACTACATTTAGGTGTGACGTCAAGGAGGGTTCTTGGTCTATGTATTGGTATCTCTTGTTTAAGTAGTGCGCTACTCTTTCCTAGTGAAGGAGTAGAGGATGATCTTCTGCTTTGTTTTTGGTCTATCTATATTGAGGAAGTTTTTGCTGGGTTTTCTTCCCCATGAGGGTTTCCCGGGATAATCTATGTGTCTCTATTGTTTCTATGATTTCTTATCTTTCAGTGATCTTATTTATGAAGCTAATGTGCTAAATGATTGTAATAATATAGAAGAACCGTAACTGCTAGCTATATAAGTAAAACATCAATAGGGTTATTATTGAGCACATTTTAATTAAATTCACTAAAGCTGCCATTTTGGGCATAATATTTGAATAAAAACCTTAGTGTAATATCTCATTGGAATCGGGAGGAAAATATCTAAAGGATAAGATGATGAAAAGTGACTTTCAGTGGTTGGAGAAGCCATAAGGGAAAATTAATCACTTTTTACAGGAAAAAGGTTAATTCAATTAATAAAGTGATTTTATGAAGAAACATTAAAAGTGAATTAAAAGTCACTTGGAGGGGAAAGGTTAAAAGGGGTATAAAAGAGATATAGGTGATTCTATTCTCTCATTATGTTATGGGTTGTTTTCACTTGTATCTTTGAGCTTTGACAACTTGAACATTTTGAGGGTTTTGAGTGAACAAACCCTGGAGATCAACAAGGAGGTGAAAGATTCCTCTTTTATTGATCCAAGATTGGTCAAGGTGGTGAAAGATTCCATCCTCACCATTCTACTTCAGTTCAAATCAGTTTCAGGAGCAAGTTGAGGAAGCAAGGCACAACTTTGGGGTTTATTTGCAAAACAAGGGTGCATTGTGCATGAGAGAGGAGTTTGTGGGGGCTTGTGGATCTTGGATTTGGAGGAGATCTCACTTCAGAAGTATTGTCTACCACTAGGGCACCTTTTCTCATCATTGTGTTGAGGGTTTTCATGCCATATTCAACCATTCTTCTAGTTATGTGAATTTCTTGAGGGAGGGCGCTTTTACCCTTGGAGATATTGAGTGGGAGAGTTCAAATATGTTCCTAAATACAAAGGATCTCTTCTCATGAGTTCATCTACTTCAGATATACATGGTTGCAGTCATTCCTGAGAATTTGGGAGGCCAAAACACCATATCAAAGAATCTAGGGTGCGCACCAACCATGGAGGGTGCAACTCTCCTCAGTTATTCACTAGTTTGAAGGAAGGAAATATTTCCACTTCATTATATCTCATTCATATATTTTCCTAAATACTAAGTATCTCTTCTCATGATTTCATATACTTCATATCTCCTAGGTTGCAATCATTCTTGAGAAGTTGGGAGGCCAAAACATCATATCCAAGCCTCTAGGGTGTGCACCAGCCAGGGAGGGTGCAACTCTCCTTAGTTATTCACCAGTTTGAAGAGAGGAAATATTTCCACTTCATTAGATCTCTTGCATCCATCATTTGGAGGCTCAATGAAGTCTAGATCTCTCTTTGTTTCTGAAGCTTGAGCTATTTTCATCCACTTCACATTATTCTTGTATGTTTATTCTAGATCTATCCATCTCTTGTATTGAGGTCATCTGTACGCTTAAATAAAATACAAATTTGAGGTATTTGTGGCTATTTATTGTGTTACTTCTATTGCATATTATTTTGTATATGTCATTTGATATAAATCTATCATTAAAGTGATGCAAAGCTCTATAAAACTATCTTAGCGCAACTAAGAAAGCAAATACCACAAACTGTTTGATAAATTACCACAACCAGAAAACACAAATCTTAAAATGTTCCAAGAAAAAATGCTTGGGAACTTTACATTTTTATATATTAATACTTTATTTATAACATGCCAACCACATAAATAGATTAGTTTTTTTTTAGCCTTAATCTTCCACATAATTTTCCACCACCATACGTAAGTTTTCGGGTAAATAAGAAAAATTAGCTTAATATCCCATTCTAGTTGAATAAAAACTTAGAGTTTGATTTTTGACCAAATCACTACATCTTGATCTTCAGAGATTCTAGCATGACTCCTTTGGAGTTTCTCCACACATGATTTCGAACTATCCACATCCTCCCCTTCCAGACCTAAAGAAGTTGTTGACTTCCAACCCTAATGCTAGATATTGATTTATTCTTGATATACTACTTCATTTAAAGTGAAAGAAGTAAGAAAATGACATACATAGTACAAGAAGTTGATGGTGTATATGATTGATTACCATCCACATACTAATGTATGAGCATTCCACATACTCATACATTAGACTAGTATGGGGTTTTCTAGAACACCTTGTTCATTACCCAAGTTTGTCAATACAATCATATATCTTTGAGAGATCTCTAACTATATACTGGAGAGAAACAACTACTTCAATGGGGTATGGAAGAACAAAATATCATTTAGTTTTCCAATCCAATTGTATGGACATAAATATGAGTATAAAGAGGTGGAGGAATTGGCTTGTGAAGAGTACAAAACATGCCTAACATAAATTATTCAAATGTTGGAAATGTATTATATAGTTAATGTATTAACCAAATTTTACAGTCTTGGATGATGCAAAAGAACCAACCATAGTTCTTTTGGGTATGAACAAAGGCACATCTAATCTCTAGGATACTATGAAAGAAGATAAAGGGGAAACTTTAGAGGAGTCCCATGAAGGACATGAAATAGTTCCTAATGCATTCCTCAACCTAGAGGAATGTGAAGTGTCCACCAATAAAGAATTTGATCAATAAAATTTCATGGTGTACAATAAAGTTTCCTCATATAACAGGGATGCCAAAGCATGAAATAGATTAAAAAAGCAATAGCTAGAGAAATGGTACAAGGAAACGACAACCATTTCATAGGCTAAGGATGCATCAAGTCCAACCTTGGTAGCTAAGGAGATATGATTGAGAAGGAAAGGAAGTACAAGTAACTGGCATGTGGACAAGAGAAAGAAATAGATTTTCATGTTAGGTAATCTAGAAGGAAGAGATAATAAAGGAAATGGTGTGTTGCATAAAAGAATGAATCACGATGGACATGAGAATGATGCAGGTCCTAAGAAAAAGACAAATAAAAATGGTCAAATCCAAGGTGAATATGAAGGAGGAAGCACAACATACAAAGGAAAACCATTCACTGAATTGTCTTTCAATGATGATGATCCACCTAAATTTAATGGTAGATGGGTAGTCGTAGAGGGAAAAATCCCCAATAAATCCATAAATAAAACTTAAGTCACAAATAAATTCATTATGCCTTTATTATATGAAAGTGGCATTTTTACAAATAGAACATTGTTACAAAATCGTGATCTTATACAGAAAATGGATCATGTACATAACTCCTAATAACCAATCAATATGGATGTTGTGGTTAGGGACACAACATGTAAATAAAGTGTAAATACCACGAGTAATCCCTAATGATTGCACATTCACTACAATTTAATTGATAATATCCCCACTAGTATGACTCTATCATGCCAATGTCAACAAACACATACATATCTAATTAAATAATGATGTCAAGGTAGCCTAGACATGCATTCCCAAAACTTATACACCTAGATACCATTGCTTGGTGGTGACACTATCCACCAATTTGGTATGAAAAAACATGGAGGCCAACACATATATTATGAGCTTCATCATGGAATATTATCTTCTTGACTTATTTTTCTTGTAATCCTTTAATGATTCTTTTATATTTTGAGGTTGTGGTTTATGAATATATTATGAATCATGTGGATGCTGAGATTACTAATATATTGTTTCTCCCTTATGATTTGAATGCATATTTGTGATGCTTTGCATCATGTCTCATGAAGTTGCTTGGTTTCATTTGATGGTGTCTTTATTATTTCATGATGATGATTATGATCTAATTTAATTTTGCATGATTTTCTATTAGTCTCATTTTGAATGATGTGTTCTTGCTCTTACATAATATTGTTTTTGGCACGTTTGGGCTTTGGATTAGTTATCGACTTATGTGATTTCGTAGTTTAACATGCTTCAATGCTTACCTTTTTGTAAGTTTCCATGCCTCATCTCAATGAATTGGTAATGGGAAAACAAGTTAAAGGAGCATGTAGGCAGAGTCAACATGATGCATTTTATCAAATCTCAACAATTCATGTGAATATATTTGAAACTGAAAATTACAATGCATGCTACAATAGAATGAACAACAATTTTCACAATTTCAGTGTTGGAAAAGTTGTAGCATTTTCATCGGATTCTATCATGTATGAGGGTATGGAATTTCCATTTAATCAATAACACATTTCAATCAGAATAACTAGCAAAGCTAATATAATCATATTACCAAAATGTGAAAAGGTCATCATATAGAAACCAACTTCAAAAATTGGGTAAATAAAAACAACTATATAATTGCTTCTTTGAATTATGTTTCTTTAAATCAAGAGGACAATCTCAACAATAGACCCAAATACATATCTAACAAATTTGAATGAGCTCATCAACAAAAATCAAACCAAATACCTACTTAAACCATAACCCAAATTTACATTCATTTCAACAGTTTCAATAAAAGAATTTGGTTAGAAGTCTAATTCAAGAACATGTACCTTTAGGTTCTAACCAATATCTAATTCCCTCAAAAGAACATAAAACCCAATAGATAAACATTTGCACAGAAGTAGATAATCTCATTAAGGAAATTTGAGTCTATGAAAGGCTGAAATAACAATTACCTTAATCAGACATCAAATTTCATATATCAAAAGTAGAGTCTCTAAACAAAAATACAAAGCCAAACTACATAGCTAAATATCTAGAACCAAATTTTAGATAAAATCATATATAAGTAACTAACACCATAAGTTTTGTAAGTCATTGAATTGGATCTCTATTTTAAGTTTGTCAAGTGGTTGTCGATTCCAACTAGTCTTTGGATCTCACAAATTTGAATGTTGTGAATTTTTATTTTTTTTCAATTTGGTAAAAGAGAGATACAACCATCCCTCACAATTTCCATTACAAACCACGCAAGCTTCATCCCGATACCTACAAAGATTAACGCATCTAAGCATGTGATCCGAAAAGATCTTTTAATGACTATGGTTGAGTTATTAATTGCATGTGTTAGTTAACCATTTATCAAGTTGAATGAAAGAGAATGAATTTAATGAAGAAACATAGCATCCATAAGACAATATACAGATCTGAACTGAAGCAATAAGAACAAAAATCCATAACAAGAGAAGTGGTAACGGAGTTCAACACAAAATTGCCTACGTCTTTGGGCATTTGTCTCAGTGGGGGAGGCTTCTTTATTAATTATTCAATGCTCGCAAAGTACAGAAAAAGTACATCAAATAGATCTCATACTAGTCCCACTGTGTTCTTCTTGACCTCAGAAATCCAACACAACTGATGGCACTAAAAAACGCTGAGTATAGCCTCCAGAAATGACCTCCAAAGTTCTCCTAGTTCGCTGGTTTTCTCTGCATAAATAACACTGTTATGCTTTAAACTACATAAATTTGACCTGTAGCAGCATTGGTAAATATTTTGGTTTAAAAAGAATGAGGTGAGAAGTTTGAATCCCAACCTCCCACCTTTTTGGCATAGAATCGGGTCAAATCTCCATAGTACATGGCATATATTATTTCTTTTTGACATAGAATCGGGCCAAATCTCCATAGTATATGGCATATATGGCTTAAATAAACCATATGCCAAAGTTTCTGATATGTGGCGCATTAACAAATTTTGGTGGCTTTTTTTAATATGGTTTAACACCCACTTAACCATATTCGTGGCATAAAATTTACATACAGTGCTTTTAATATGGCATATCCAAACCATATTACATATGGTTTTATAACCATAATACCACAACGTGGCATACCATATCCCTTTTTTTAATGGGTACTTTGTCCACTTTATAAAATATTCGTGTCTTATCCACTTTAATGACCACAATATAGTTTTAAAAATAATCATATATATTATAATATATAATTCCCTCCTTAAAATTTAATAATTTGCCAAATCTTACCAATCCCAAGATGCCACGTGTTGTCATGGGATTGGCCCATGTAGAAACCAATCAGATGTCAAGTGTCCACACAGAATTCTGCCACTTGTCACCTATGCAACCTGCCATGTGTCAATTATGCATTTTTCCATGTCACCTTGTTCATGCCACGTGCCAACTCCAGAATGTGCCACGTGCCCTTTAATGCGATAACTTTTGCATACGATGTCGAATTTACAATTTGTTTGCGTCGTCGGAAATGTTGCGACGAGCACTGTGTGATCATGTCATTTTATTGAGAATTCAACAAATTTGATTTTTAGGTATTTCTGAGCCCCATCAAGCTCCTGGATCCAATTCTGGATCATCATGTTTTTCTCATGAACGTCTCAATTGTTGCCATATCTTCAACAAAACCAAAATACTGCAATTTAATATTGTATGTTGTAAATGTTATATGTTTGTGCAACATGGTGATTTTAAGTTTATAATAGACAACTAAGATTATCTACTAGCTAGAAAATACTAGATATTATAGATCATTATCCAAAGAATAGGAAAATCGTCATGATTATGGAATGCAGTAAAGGGTATGCCCCTTTGTCGCTCAATATATCTAAGATAGTATTTGGGAGTATATTATGGACACCAACACCAAGTCAACAATGGGAAAATTATTTTGTAAGATGATTTCTTTAACAAACAATCCATGTAGGATGCTTTGGGTATTAATCAAATGTATCATTTTAGCACACAACCTGACCAACATTATTTAGTTAATCAAATTTCAAAGCAAGGGAATCATTGCATTAGCCTTCTACAAGCATTTTGTACATAAAGAGGGAAAACACCATATCATAAACACACAATCCATACAGACAACAAGTACTTATGGGAAAATCCTAAAACAAATAACATATATTCTCTAACCCACATCAACAAACCCAAATGCTAGATTTGTACAATTCATTGTGAAATTCCTTGTGCAATGTTTTAACCCACATTAAACCTTTACAAGACAAACTTAATCTCAAGCATACCGAATGGAATAAAGGGTATAATAATCATAGCTAACCAATGCATGTCACATCATCTCAGATTTTATTGACATTAGAAAAGTCACTACATTCCAGTCATTATATTCAAAACCCTGTGAATGGAAATTTCAACAATGTTGTTGCCAATAAACTATTTCCCATAAGGATGAAACTTGAGACATGTGTCTGGCAATTCACCAAAAAATCATGAATTCACTGGAATCCTGGAAAAATTTCCACAATGCCCTTAGGCCACAAGTTAATTAGAAGGTTAAATTTATAGCACAAATTTTTTCTTGACGCATGTAATTTGAATTTATTAAATCTTCTCTTCAAAAGGATGTCATCATAACCCACCTAAAATTGTAAAGCTACTCCAAAACAAATAACATATATATGTCAACAATATGAAACCCATGAGAAAGTATAGTAATGACACAAGCACTCAAAATTCAACAATGTTAACCAAATACCATATATAGAGTGTAAAATAAATGCATTACTCATCATACACGTCCAAACCTTTGAACTATACACATCAGAATGTCGTTAAATTTCAGGCTGGATATCGTGGGGATAACTGAAATCATAAACAAATATGTTGTACTGGACTCTGAAGCATCCCAACCAATATGCATCGATTAGACTGGATTCGACTATGGTGGTTGTGTGAGCATGCACACTCTCTCTCTTACACAGACACGTATCGATATAACCTGATAACAAAGAAACAAACAATACTGCTAGAATCTATCCTATATAAAATGTGTTTGAGGAAAGTCTTTTTTTAAGAATGTATGCAAACTGTTTGGAGAAAGCTCTCAATAACAAGAAGCAGATGTATGATGTTTTAAAGGCAATAGCAAATATCCAGGGACAAGGACAGGGACAGGGATAAGGGGCAGGGACAATGGGCTCATCTTGAGGGACAGCGGGCTAACGAAGGACAGGGACAATGGTCTAATAGAGGGCAGGGACAATGGGCAGAGCAACAAGTTTTCAGTGGCCAGATCAACAGATAGTGAAGGGTTAAGCATAAAACAGAGGGTCATTTTTGGGCAGAGACTTTGATTTCCCTTAATATCATCATGACAATGGGACAAGAAACTTTAGAACCCGTGGAAACAAATGATATAGGGCAAGTGAAAATTGCCTCATCAGCCAAAACTGGGAAGTGGGTTTGGGTTAATGCCAAACAGTATCAAGGCATTTTAAAATGAAGACTAGCTCGTCTGAAATGGGAGAAGACAAGGAAAAAAAGGTCTCAAAGGGAAAGTACTTGGGTCCTTCTCAAGAAACAACATTCAAACAAGTCCTCTTTGCAAGCATGTGGCAACAAGCCCAAAGGAAAATGAAAAGTCATTGATGATTATGCCTTATATAGTCCCACATCCACACCTCTCACTTGGTCATCTGATATTTATGTGAAAGAACTGTTAAAGGTAAAAGAGAGGTTGGAAATAGTAGAAGTTAAAGAGTTGGAAAGAGATTGTACAATCCATAGAATAACAATAAAAAACCAGGCTTTAGCAGAAAGCAACAAAGTTATGAAGGAGCAAGTTTCATTGCTACAGAAAGCTCTCCGAATAGGGAAAACAGAATGGCAATGCATGAAAGGGAAGTGAAAAACATGAAGAAAATTGCAGTGGAGAATACAGAGGTGATGAATGCGAAGCCATCCCAGGATAAGGGGAAAGTAGTTACCCAAATAGACAACAATGAAGAGACATCAAGAGAAGAGAGGAAAGGAGATTCTGTAAAAATATCCAAAACCTAGGCTCAAGTTATTAGCAATCCTGCTAAGAGGGAAGGAGAAACAAACATTCAGGTTGACAACATGAAAGATAGAGAAAGAAAGGAAAGACATGATAGAGAAACAAACATAATTATCAAGGGGGTGAAAGATTATGGGAAAAATGAATGTACTCTTGACCTTGCAAGAGACTTCTTGAAAGACAAGCTCCAATGGCAAGGACAAATATGTCAAGCATGGAGAGTAGGTAAGCCTAACGGTGAGAGAACCAATCCCATAAAATTCATCATGCCCAACTTGCATGATAAATATATCATTCTAAGCAGGAAGCAATTCTTGAGGGGTTCTTGGTTTTTTCTAGAAGAAGACTTAACTGTAAGACAACAAGAGGAAAGGAGGGACGAGATGACAAAAGTTAGGGTAGCAAGAGATGAGGGGAAAAGAGAATGGATTTATAAAGGTAAAGTTGTGATAGCACAATTTGGACCTCCTTCCAAAACAAGGAAGCAAGACGATAACAAAGAAGAGGCAACAAACTCTTCAGCAAGAAATGAGGAAGCAAGGTCAGTATGGGCAAGCAGGGATAAATAATCAACTGTGAGTCTTGCATGCCAAAACAAATAGCAATCAAATCGTACCCATGTTTCCTTAAGATTAGTTTGTTGGAACTGCAGGGGTTACCCATGGAGACGAGGACCTAGGTTAGGGCCTATTGTGGAAGATAGAGACATAATTTGCCTCATAGAAACACATGAGAATGAAGGGTGCAAGACACATTTGTTTGAAGGGTATTGGAAGATAGCAGTGTAGAACAAGGCATCAGGGAATGGCAAAGGGCATGGGGGTATTATGGTATTAGTAAGAGAAAAAGAAGGTTGTTTCATTCAACTAGAAAAAGAAGACCCAAATAAGCAATTTGTCTGGCTTAAAATATCAGAAAATGGAAATCACATCAGAATTGCAGCATGCTATTTTGCGCCGCAAGTTTCAAAAGTCTACAAAAGTAGAGGGATTGAACACAAAGATCCCTTTGCAGCCCTAAAAACATATATTGCAATATATTCTCAGCTAGGTGAAGTCCTTATAGTGGGGGATTTCAATGCTAGAACTACAGGTGAACAAGATAGCATTCTTTGTTGCAAAGAAGACAGTGACCCTATCTGGCTTACACAAGAGAGTAATCATCAATGAGAATGAATTTCAGAGGATAAAGGATGCAATCTCTTTGGAGAACAATTGCGCTATGTGGGGCTTTCGATTTAGTCATTTGTAATGGTTTGACTAGATGGGAAAAGTCCGACAATTTCACTTGCAATACTTACAACGAAGCAAGTGTAGTAGATTATGAAATTTGCTTGCATAGTTTGTGTGGGAAAATGGAAGGAGTGTTGATTGGAGATCAAATTTGGGACTTAAAATCAGATCACAAGCCAATTTATTTAAGTTTCTCTTGGACCAAAAAGAAACAATTAGGGTAAAAAACTCAGTGTGTTCAACAAAATCCCCCAAACGACAAAATTCTTTTAAATCTAGAGAATTGTAATACCTTCAAAAAAACGTTAGAGAGGCTCTTCGAGAAAGAGGAAATCTCATTTCATGGCCTTCATAGTCACAGATTAACACATTTAATTCAAAGCGCACTTGCTGAGTGAAAAAGAGCAAAAATTAAGAAGTCTGAAATAAATTGTTTTCTGGTTAATGCTTGGTTTGACGAAGAATGCAAAAAGGCAAGGAGAAGGTGGAAGGAATCAGACAAGGATAACATAAATCTCAAATCTTACCAACATATAGTAAGAAAGAAAAAGGTTGATTTCATGGTTTCGAGGAGAGAAGAAATAATATTCCTTGGGAAAAATAACCCCAAACTATTATGGAAGGAGCTCCAACTGAAAAAGGTGCAAACTGAAAACAACATTACAACTTCTAAATGGTTTGACTATGCAAGACAACTTTATGAGAAGGATCCCAAGGTTGACCCTCCTCCCTTGGTCAACACATATACAAAACTCTTCACGGTGCAAGAGGTAGAGATGGGTATCAAGAGGTTGGGCGCTGGAAAAGAAAAAGACTTAGATGAACTCCAAGAAGAGTATCTAAAGTGGGGCTTAAAAATTCTTTCACCTCACATCACAAAATTTTTCAACAACATCATACAGCAGGGGTTCCCCATAGATTGGAAAACTACTATGGCAATACCTCTTTTCAAGAGTGGTGACGTCAATAATCCCTCCAATTATAGAACCATAATGATAAACCCCTTGTTTGCAAAGTTATTTGGAAGCATGTTAGAAAATAAAATCAGCAAGTGGGCAGAAGAAAGAGATAAACATGCTAAAGGGTAAGCAGGTTTTAGACCTAAACATTCCACAGTTGATCATTTCATAACTTTAAGGCACATCATTGAAAAAGTTTGGGAAAAAAAGGAAGAAGTTTTTTGTTTCTTTGTTGATTTCAGAAAAGCCTTTGAAACAGTTCCTAGGGATAAGCTTTGGGGTAGAATGGAGGAACTCAAGGTTCCGAAGCATTTGAGAGAAGCTGTGCATAGGATGTATGAAGAGGTGAAAGTCAAAATTAGAACTTAAACAGGCATTTCTGAAAGTTTTAGAAGCGATATCGGGGTCAAGCAAGGTTGCCCACTGTCTCCTACCCTTTTTGGGTTATATATTGACAAGCTTGAAGAGTGGCTAAATTCGCAAGGGGGTGACGGTATCCATTTGGGCAAGTTCGTTATAAGGCTTCTTTTGTACGCAGATGACCTTATATTGATTTCTAAATCAGCTCTTGGTTTGCAAGAGCACTTATGTTCCCTTGAGCATTTTTGTAGAAGGGTGGGGATGCAAGTCAATATTAGCAAAACAAAAGTAGTGGTTTTCTCTAAGAAAAGAAAGCATAACCAGCATAAGTTCGACTTTGAAGGAAACATTCTGGAAGAAGTTGTAGACTACAAATACCTCGGAATTGACTTCAACAAAAAATTTAAGTTGGGATGGTTGTACAAAGAAAAGAACTTTAGGGGGTGTTGGAGCCGCCTTTGTTTTTTCTATCCCGTCTCGAATTTCATGTCTTAATGCTCGAAATCGAAAGATGTTTTTCGTATTTTCCATCTGTGGTTCCAAAGTCTCTAAAGTCTTATCACGCAAGCAGCGAAAATTATGGTACTCTCGAGGCGAGTTCTACTTTTCGTCAAAAATTTCCCCCCTTTGTTCTACCTCGGGATTTTGTATGTTGGACGCTATAGATCACATAGTTCACAAGTCCCGAGCAATGAAACGGCGAAATCGCTTTAAAATTTTACCCAGGGCAGTAATAGGAATAAAATTTTCTAAATCACGATTAAACATCATCGAGTTTTCATGCCTCGGTGTTCACTAAATCCAAAAGTCTTATCGTCGTAACCCCGATAGCCGAAACCACGAAGTCCTTATTTTAGTAACCCGTGTAAAGGTTAAAGATAAAAGCTAAGCCGTGGTTAAGTTCTGTCGGCAATTCGCCACTCGACGTTTTCTCTTTAAAAAGCTACATTGTCTAAGCCCCGACTCGCGAAGTCGCGATAAAGATATGAACATGATTAATTAAACACTTAATCCAAGTTTATCTTCCCTTTTAATTAAACGTGTTATCGCGATCTCACGGTTTCGCAGCTCGGCATGCAAACTTCCCGGAAACTTACCTTCGAAGCTCCGAGTCGCAATATGGCGAATATAAATAATTACGTAATTAAATAAGCGTCTAATCACAATTACCTTTTTATTAACAAAATTAAATCATCGCAATTTCGGGTGTTAGAGGTTCAAAGGGTTAAAGAAAAAATTCTCGATGCAACGAGTACCGAAAGATTTATTAACTTTGGTAAAATCGATTAATTAAGCTAAACCAACATCTCCCATGAGTTGATGCATGCGCATTTTACAAGGCAGTCTTAATTTTGCCTTACGCCAAATGACATTTAAAATCGCCAAAATTTATGGCATTAATTAGAAATAAGGCGAATCGACAAATAAAGATTTGGGTTTTTATTGCTAAATTTATTTCTAAACGTGATTTGACCGATCTGTTCTAAAAAAGTGCCGAGTTTTTCGAATATACAGAGCTATTATTCGTTATAACAAATTCATTTCTATAATACACAGAGCACACTTTCTCAGCGAGCTAACTTCTGTATGTATACGTATTTTTATCGCAGAAGAGCTAAATCAGGATCTCCCGTCATGGCCCCGCGAAAAGCATCTAAAGCCAGCGTTGAGGTTGCAGGACAAGGTTCGAACAACATTGCGTACACTTCACCTCGAAGTGTCGACTCTGTCCCGAACTGGTCATTCATTTATGATGTCCTGCAGGCCGAATTAGTGGATTATTCCGACAGTCATGGTATATATTCAATAGCTTCCTTGGAACCACAGTTCAAGTATGTAGCTATGATGACATGCAGATTATACGGGAGAGAGGACACCTCACATTTATTTCTTCAATGGGTGCCTCTAATACATCAAGTCGCCGAAGGCTGTTCCTTTGACTGGGCAAAAATGTTGTCTGATAGATTGACCAGTTGGGTTACAAAGTATCGGGCTCAGAAGGAGAGCGAAAATATCTCTTCATTTTTTATGTATGCATACGTTATGGACGGCGTATGTTTTCTAACACCATTTCCTTTAATGAGTTGGAGTTTGACTCCAGTAGAGGCCGAGCCCATCCATGTCTATCATTTGAAATTGTGGGAAAACAAAGTGGCAAATTTCATATATGAAATCTTCAACTGGGTGATGGTACCTCTGCATGTCACTATTTTCGGTCGCCTGCCACCCAGGATTTCGGATAGTATAGTGATGAATTTGAGAAGTATAGTTGACTGGTATGTAGGAGCCGAATTCTCATATATCAGAGTTTTTGGGGCTTCTGTTCCCCCGCATGCATTACCATAATTTATCCCCGACAAGCTGGCTTGTCGCGAAGTTTCCAGATAGACAGTAATCAGTGGAATAAGCAAGGAGCTTAAGGGATACTAAAAAAAGAATGATCCGCAAAGGGTCGTGAGTAATCATTTGGCCAGTTGCGGACTTAAGATATGTGAACATGAAAATTCAACCTCGGATGACATTTTTCGAGGCGCAAGGTCTTATGCCGAGATTTTAGCTCAGATACAAACCTTGGCACCTGAGGAGAGAGCCGACGTCCTAAAATTCCAAGAACATCGACGCAGTTGTCTTCCCGCAGTATTATGGGGTGAGAATCCAAGTACAGCGGAGGTGAAACAAAAAGATGTCGAAGGCTCCAAAGATGCAACTCCCAGTCAAGAAAAACACCAGGATGGGGAAGAGAAAACTAAGATCCCGAAAGCAGAGATAAAGACTCCCGACCCACCAAAGAAGCAGACTCCGGTTACTACCCCGGGACAATCAGCGAAGCAAATCGGAGATCCTATCGCATCGGTTACTCCCTTGCAGTCAACTCAGGGAAATATTGACGCAGGGTGGATCTTGAATGAAGAATTGAGGCCTATAAGGGTGGAAGAGCTCCCTCCAAATGAGTTCTTCTTCGATAAGAAGAGAAAGGCAGTGGTAAAGAGAGAATTCTATCAGGAAGGGGAATCGACAGTCAAGAAATACAAAGTTATGACTGATGGGAAGGACGAGAAGAATAAACAGTTCACAACGAAAATAGCTGGGACATTAGGGGAATATTCCACAGCGAACCAATTTTCAGTTAGGGTTTTAAAAACCCAGCTGAAACGAAAAAATCGCCTCATCAAAACCCTAGAAGCCATACTAGCCACAACAACAGAGGCTAGAAAAGACCAGGCGAGTGTAGGAATAGAGAAAGTAAGGTTGACCGATAAAAGTGAGATAGAGATGCTCAAGACTAAGCTCAAACAAGCACAACTGGTGGTTCAGAATGGTCATATGCAAGTGTGCCAACAAAAAGATTTGATCGAACAACTATAGGCTAGAGTGGAAATCACCAAAAGTAAAGTGATAAATATCGAGATGTTCTAGTCCCAGGCGATGGAGATTCGGAGCAGAGTCTCTGCGGCCCAATGAAACTTACTCACCAAGGTAGAGGTGATTCAGGACAACTGCTTGTTGGTTAACCAAGTTTTGGAGGATTTATCTGCTAGAGAAAGAGAAGCTGGAGCAACACGGGTTGCCTTTCAAGAGGCTGTGATAGCTACAAACAACAGGGATTCGGGAAATACTCTTAGGTTTACCATTTTGGAGCAGACCAGAGAAAACATTCTATTAAAAGAATCGGAACACAACATCTCGGAAGGTAAGCTACAAGCCAAGAGGGTAACAAAATCCTTAGAAGAGGCTTTTAGCTCTATATATGGTAATATGTTAGGCATTGATATCGGAGGTAATGCCGGGGCATTGATTCAAATGAATATGGAAAAAATCTTACTTGATTTAAATGAAAAATAGGAAAGAGATCAAGCCAAGATCTTACAAGTGACTATGGCAGACATAGTCCAAATAGATAAATGTATTATTAAACCAAGTGCGCAATTATGCGCTATCGACATCATAGACAGATAGATGGAAGACAGGTTGCCGCAATTAGCCCGAGATTGTTACTCTTTTGAAGCCAATTGTCAAGCAGAACCGTCAAGGATGATATCTTGGCTGGTTGAAAGATGTGTCACCTGTACCGAGCATGCGCGAGGACAAGCTTCTAGCACCAAATAAAGACAGAGAAGAAGAAATGGAGCAATTTCTTTCCTCCCTATCATAACTGCATATTTTATAACGATTGAGATTCCATCTTATTGTAAAACTGTATAAATATACCATAGAAAGAAAGAAACAAGGTTGGAACTTTTTGTATCGATTGTAACAGAGGTTTTACATTTTGAGAGTTAATATAAAGAAAATCTGAAGATTCTCAATTCCGTCACGACTGTGTTATGAGTTTGTTTTCTTGTATCTCATATTTCATTTCATTTCATATTCGTATCTGATGAATGCTTTGCTATAATTTAGTACAACCTCTACTATAGTGAATGAATTTTGGTTTTCGATATTGTTTATTGTGTTTCCTCTGTACCAGCTATCAGCAGGTATAAGACCAGTCAACACTTTCAAAATTATATATATATTTTATGCTTCATCGGGTTACTTCTTTACATTTTTCTTCTTCTGTTTATACATGAGATTCTCCCTTGATAGGAGCCTTACTCGATAGACAACTAAATTTTTTCTCCCTACTCATACAGTTTATTAAAATATAACCCAGTTACGGGAAAGAGCCTTTGATTTGCATTCCTTTTTCATTCATGAAACCATAAACTCTCTTTTATACGACTGAATTGAGACAACACTCAAACTCCCCCTGAGGTTTCATTATTTTACTATTCCTCCATGACTGTCCCTATACCAACACAGCCCAATATCGAACCGAGATTATCAAATCAAACACACATTGCCTTAAACCTTTTCGATACTATTCTTAAAACAACCACTACCTAGGTTGAACTCAAACGTTCATGGGCAACGATTGAACAGGATATAAACATCCAGGAACAGTTGGAAGCTAGACAACGCCAACGCAGAAATCATCCCTAGTTTCCCTTGTCGAAGGTTGACGTTTCTCTTTTCTCTACCCTTTACCCACTTTCGGATGCCTAGACACTGTACTTCTAAGCCTTAAGTACAGAATCTGGAACAACATCTTTTTGGTGCTGCTACCGGGGACTGAAGTTACGAAATCTTTTTCCCTGGGAAAACGACATTCTTCTTTTCGTTGAAAGTGTTACCCTTTGACAATGAACAAAGAGTACACACCTTTTTAAGGATTTTCCAATCTTTCACTTGGCGAATCCACCAATAATAAACTGGCATATGATTGCAGGAATACCAGACAAAACCTGGATGGTAAGCAGATTACACCCGTTACCGATCCCAAGAAGATTCTAAAGGTGAGAGGCTCTCTTAAGCCAACTGTTGCAGTCTACAAGATTAAACACCCACAACTGAAAACTAGGAGTTCTTCAGAACCTTCAACTTCACACAATCCTCTCTTTGATACTAAATATCTAACGTCAAACTGCTCTGAGGTTAGGAGTGAGAATCATCCAACAATCCCCTTAGTACACAAAGGAAAGGGCCCTTTCGAAAGTTCGTCGATAGTTGACATACCATCTTTTCTTCAGTTAAATTTCCCGACCTCACCTAATTCTGAAGAGTGTGTTACACATTCGGTTTCTACACCCGTCGGTTCTCCTGATTTTGTCTCTTGCAAATCTGAGGAACCAAGTCTTCGCGTTCCTTATCATTCATCGTCAAATTTTCCTCTTCACGAAGAAAATAAAGATTCACTTTTAATTTTCCGAAACCCCCTTTACGACTTTCCACTAATAACGATGGAAGCCACCAGAGGAGGAGGTGGAGGAGGGGGACGAGATCCTGTAGGAGGAGCTCCCAGAGTGTTTGTGAAAGTTGTAGCAAGATACGCTCCCTTGGGATTTCCCGTTCCTCTGCACGACCTTTACCAAAAATTATATAATTTTTTTTCCAAAATTCACTGGGGAAGGAGATCTCACCGCAGCCGAACACATTAACTTCTTTGACCAATTCGCAGACATCTTAGGTATCGAACACGAGGATGTGTATTCAAGGCTTCTTTTCCAAACCTTTGAAGGCCAGGTCCAAACATGGTTTCCGAGTCTACCTGCAGCATCTATCTTGTCTTACAACGCCTTGGAAGATTCTTTCCTCAGACAACGGGGCGAAAGAAAGGACCACCTTTATTATTTAACCAAATTTGGGTCTTTAAGAAAAACGAATTCAGAAACAATCATGGAATTTATTCAAATATTCAACACGCTGTATAACAAAATCCCAGTCGAGGTTAAACCGTCCCAACCCGCGGCCAAAGTAACTTTCGCAGGGGCTTTCAAACCGGATTTTGCACTCCTTTTGCGAGAAAGAAGGGGCGCCACTCTAAACCAAATGCAGGATGTCACTGTGGAAATTGAGTCGAATATGATGGCTTCTGGTAATCTTAAAGCTAAAATAGAAACAGGAAACCGAGAAACCAAACACTCTAGAGAACAAGCAGGGCTGTCAGGATCTAATAGATCCACAGATGACAAAGTAGATGATATGGCCAGGGTAATCAAGGAACTGTCTAATAAAATATCCATAATTGAGCTTGAACAGGCCAAAGATGATTCCTTCACCAAAAAGGATTTCAAGAGGAAACCCAACCCCCCGAACCAGCAAAGAAAAATAAAAAATGAAGATCAAAAAATACAAGCTCCTCTAAAGAGTGAAAATTTTATAGGAGCGAACGATCTCCAAGACTTCAGAGATTCGGATAATGATGTCACGAACTTCGGTGATCACTGTACACAACCGTATCTGACTAGAGAAGATTATGAAAAATCTCTAAACACTCAACAACCGCCGGTTAAAGGTGAAGAAAGTGATCATACTGACCTTTGTGGCTCCCAACAAGAAACTAAAATGATAATGGCTAAGGTCCAACCTAAGTACAACTTGAGATCTAAGGGTAAGCCCATTTCGACTACTCAACCTAAGAAAATCCTCCCAAGAGGTCAAATTTATGAGCCTAATCTGGAAGAGACCCCATTTCCTAACAGCAAAGCGAAAGTGGTAAACACACAAGAGCCCGAAGTGGGAAAAGTTGAGACCCAAGCACAAGGAACCGAAACAGCTAACAAAATTATGCCTTCAACCAAGACCATGAGTAATAAAGCGGTCCAGACGAATAAGTCGGAAAGGAAGGATTCAGAAGTCCTAACTAAAGAAACAAACAAGGTGAGCGGAGCTTTCAACTTTGAAAATGAGATAAATAAAATTAAGATACCAATCCCTTTGGTAGAATTAGCAAAAAACCCCGTTTATCGGAAGCAGATTACCAAAGTGATAGGTGTCTCAGAGCTAGAAAGCCAGTCTGACATTTTAAACCAGGAAGACGACAAACCTAACATCACTTTTGGTCCACATTTTGAAGGGGCCAAAAAAACTATTTCTCCATTTTATATCACTTTAAATGTATACGATCAATTGTTACATAATTTCATGTTAGACTCCGGAGACTCCCATAACTTTATGCCTAAAATTATTATGGACAAGTTGGGTCTCCAGATCACCAGACCTTCCGGAGATGTTTACTCTTTTGACTCAATAAGGGTTAAGTGTATGGGAATGATAAAGGATTTAGTAGTTACCCTGGCTCAGGTCTCGATTAAGAGTATCTTGATGGATGTGGTGATCGCTGATATTCCCCCTAAGTATGGCTTACTGTTGTCTAGGTCATGGGGAGACAAGCTGGGGGGTTCTCTTCAACTAGATATGACGTTCTCCACAATTCCTGTGTTTGGTGGGAAATTTACTCGTTTGTATGGAGAAACGAGGTTAGCATACACATTAAGTGACCCTCAAAACCCGAACAATTTCCCTATTTACATTGCGGATCAAGATTTAGGAAATTGTATCTTATATTTTGATGACGGTTTAGATGGTTGTACAGAAGAAAATGATATAGAGCAGGAAGAGTCAGGTTACATAACAGAAGATCTGTGTAGCACCGGTGTCTGGAAGATTTTTTTTGATGGTGCCTCATCTTGTGAAGGGGCTGGTGCAGGAGTACTTTTAGTGGCTCTCAAAGGAAAGTTCGTTGTTCCTTTTTCCTATAGACTGCAATGGGATATAGATTATACTAACAATGTATGTGAATACGAAGCATTGGTCTTAGGATTGGAGGCTGCCAAGAAGTTAAAAATAAATAACTTAGAGGTATACGGAGATGCAGAGTTAATAGTCAAACAAATAAGTCGACAATACCAAGCCAAGCATCCCAGATTGAGATCATACAGGAATTGTGCCTGGGATCTGATGGAAAACGTTTTCTCATCCATGAATGTCCACTTCATCTCGCGCGCAGAGAACTTACATGCTGATGCATTAGCTAAAGCGGTTTCAACTTTCGCGCCTCCTACAACCTTTAAATTGAAGTATCACATAGAAATTAGACACAGACCGTCTATACCAGACAATATCCAACACTGGCAGGTTTTTGAGGATGACGAACAAATTAAGAAGTTTCTTGAAGCAGTAGGTGAATTTTCCGAAACACATGTAGACCAAGAAAATCAAAATGACCAGATATGGATCATGCAAGAAGGGGAGGACCCTCAAGCTTTCCAAGACAAAATCACAGATCATCATATGCTGGTCCTAAAAAACAACCAGATTCCGAAAGGACTTATCCCTCTGGAAAGACTGTTTGATCAAAATGACATACCTGTAAAATCCACCTTACAACCCCAACCAGAAGAGGCCGAGGACTGTGATATAGGAACCAAAGAAGAATCTAGGATGGTAAAAATATCCAAATTCCTCCCTGCCGAAATAAAAAGTAAGTATAAAGACCTACTTAGACAGTATAAGGATGTTTTCTCCTGGTCTTATGATGATTTAAGGACATACGACACTTCCGTAATTGATCACAAGATACCTCTAAAGCCTGGGGTCAAACCATTTAGGAAAAATCTTAGACAGATCAACCCCATTTTGTTACTTGTGATTGAAAAAGAAGTTAAGAAACTTTTAGACGTGAAAATAATAGTACCTTTGAGATATTCAGACTGGGTAGCAATCCTGGTCTCGGTCAGGAAAAAGAGTGGGGAAATCGTACTGTGTGTGGATTTCAGAAATCTAAATAAGTTGTCTCTTAAGGACAACTATCCGTTGCCCAAAATGGACCATGTGCTAGAAAAGGTAGTTAGAGCCAACCGAATGTCTATGATTGAAGGGTTCTCTGGTTATAATCAAATCGCCATGAATGAACAAGATAGAGAAAAAACCGCTTTCACTACACCATGAGGTACGTTCATGTATGATAAAATGCCTTTTGGTTTGATGAATGCAAGGGCCACATTCCAGCGTGCTATGGACATCGCTTTCATCGGTGAAAGGGATAAGTTCGTAGTCATTTATCTTGACGATTTGATGGTTTTCTCTAAAACCGACGGAGAAAACCTGATACATCTTAAACAAACATTCAAAAAATGCCGCAGGTTTGGTCTATCTTTAAATCCAAAGAAATCACATTTCGCCATGTGGGAAGGTAAGATTTTGGGTCATATCATATCTAGGGATGGAATCAAGATTGATCCTAAGAGGATTGAAGCGATAGATACTATAAATATTCCCATAAATGTAAAAGAAATTCAATCTTTCTTAGGAAGAATAATTTTTTTATGAAGATTTATCCCAAATTTCGCTGAGATTGTAAAACTAATCACAGGTATGTTGAAGAAAGACAGTGAAGTAAAATGGACAACCGAGGCCAAAGCGTCGTTCGCACACATTAAGAAAGTCATAAGCGAGGCACCTGTATTAGCAAGCCCTGACTATCTGAAAGATTTTCTTATTTTCTCATTTGCCTCCGAACACACGATTGTCGCGGTGCTCCTACAAAAGAACGAAGAAGGTTTTGAACAACCGATCGATTTTTTCAGCAAGAGCCTAAGAGACGCAGAACTGAAGTATGACATAATAGAAAAACAAGAGTACGCCATGGTAAAAGCATTAAAGGAATTTAGAACATATGTACTACATTCCAAGGTAATTGCGTACGTACCTACTAGTTCTGTGAAAGATATTTTGGTACAACCAGACAACGATGGAAAAAGAGGGCGATGGCTTGCCAAAATCCAAGAATTTGATCTGGAAGTTAAACCAACCAAATTGATAAAAGGACAAGGACTAGCCAAACTCTTAGCTGAGTCGAATTTCAGAGCCCTAGGTATCAATTGCCTGCAGGAAGACGACGAAGACATGAACCTAAACGAGCTGAATGAGCAAACAGGCCCAAACAAGATCGAAGAGAAGTTCATATCATCAGGCTGGTACAGAGACATAGTATCATACCTGCTAACTCTAAAATGCCCAAATGAGCTATCGCCATCAAAACCCAACACTTATTGGAAAGATCCACTCAGTTTCTTGTTAGTTTGTTTAGTCAAATCAGAAACTCAACGGGTTATAGATGAATTTCTTGAGGGAGTCTGTGGGGGGCATCACGCTTGGAGAGCTACAACTTACAAAATTTTTAGGGCTGGGTACTACTGGCCAAAACTTTTCTCGGACGTTAATGCCAAAGTTCGAGCCTGCAACCCTTGTCAACTATTTGCAGGTAAACATAAGCTCCCGACATTACCTCTAGTTCCAGTCAAAGCTGAAGCCCCATTTCAGCAATGGGGTCTAGACTTCATAGGCGAGATTAATCCCCATTCCGGTGCTCAACACAAGTGGATCTTAACCGCAACAAATTACTTTACTAAATGGGTGGAAGCCATTCCAACCAAAAGGGCAACAGACTTGGTGGTAATTGATTTCTTAGAAGACAACATTTTTTCTAGATTTGGTTGCCCCCGAAAGATAGTTACAAACAATTCCCAAGCCTTCAAATCTATGGCTATGATCATCTTCTGTCAAAAGTATAACATCATTCTTGGCCACTCCACAACGTATTACCCCCAAGGAAATGGATTGGCTGAGTCATCTAACAAAAGCCTGGTAAGTATAATCAAGAAAGTATTGGATGAAAACAAAAGGTCTTGGCATGTGCACTTAAAATACGCATTGTGTGTGAATCGCATAAGCACAAAAAGTTCTATCGACATTTCACCTTTTCAGATGGTATATGGGATAGATATTGTTTTACCTATAAACCTAGCGCTTCCAGTGATGAAGTTATGGCAAGATCAAAATGAAGAACCCAATCATGTCACCAGGAGGATAAATCAGCTGATTGAGGTTCAACAACATAGGGTCAAAGTAGATGAAAAGTTGCAGAAGTACCAAGATGAAATGAAGGCATTATTCGACCGTAGAGAAAAGGACAAAGATTTCCTCCCAGGTGATTTAGTATTAAGGTGGGATGCAAGGAGGGAAGAAGCAACAAAACATGGTAAATTTGACCACCTCTGGTATGGGCCATTCAGAGTCTCGGCTCTAGAAGGAAAAAATTCTTTCCTACTGGAAAATATAGACGGTGAAATCCTCAACGCCCCTATCAACAGGCGTTATCTGAAGCATTATATGACATAACAGTCGCCTAAAAAAAAAAAAAAAAAGAAGAAGAATTTTTCTATACTTATATATATATCTTGTATACATATATATATTTTTCATTTAAGCATTGCTTTTGATTTTCGTTTTTCTTTCATGAGCTTTCGACACCTTTCGGATAACCCCGATAATCTTTGTATTTATCTCTCACAGGATTCCAGCTGCACAAAAAACAAGCAGGAGAAGTAAACCAAAAGTTGGTGTCAGAAATAAATCGGATTAAACAGGTGATACCCAAGAAATTTGTTATTGTGCAAAGAAATTGAAACAAAAAGGTAAAGATGAGATTTCCTAAAAGACATGTTCTAAAGGACTATTAAAGAAAACCGAGGTAACCTCATTCAAACAGAAACATCGGCTGAAATGATAAATAACAGAGTTGTTTCTTTGTTTAATCGTCTATGAAAAATTAAGACAAATTAAATAATTCACCCAAATTAAAAGCAATCAGTCAAAGTAAAGTACCCCTAAAAAAGATATACAAGAGTCAGTTTTGAATTTTTGACCTCTGTATTTTCAGTCCAAAAGTCACTACTTGTCACCCTTTTCTATCTTTTTGTTTCTCATAAGAAGGGATAAGAGTTTTCGTTTCATCCTTGTGAGATTCAAAGAAGATTGTGGAAAGAAGGAAGGTCTTCACAACTCCTCGATCCCCTGCTAAATGAAGAGACGCCTAAAGTGATCCTAACTTTCCTAGGTTCTTCAACAATATCGGAGGATTGAGGCTTGCTCAAATAGAATGCCCTAAGAAAGTTATTTTCCCTTTTTTCCCTGAGAACGAAGGTGTTGTGAAGGTTAAGGGAAGGTTGGTACCGAGTAATCAAAGTAAGTTGACAGACCTATAATGCAAAATATTACACAGATATCATCCCTGATACAAATTGATTTCCCCCATCTTCGTGCTCTAAAAAGAAAATTATAAGACAGGTGGTGAAAGGAAATTCAGAAATGATTGCCCCCATCTAGTCTAAGAGATGATGAAAGGAAATTCAGAAATTATTTCCCTCGTCTCAACATTTAAATGCACAAACATATTTCGAAGTGGTGAAAGGAAATTCAGTAAAAGGGGCCAGATAACTTCACCGGGGTACTGAACAGGCTCGCTGTCAGTGAAGCAATATCTGAGATATCTGTAAGGTTGTTATACATGAATATCACTCTACTCTGGTAACCAATTCTTTTTAAAATCTGATCCACATCCCAAGTTTAGACGGGGCTTCCTGATTAAAAACATATAATCTTCTTCTTTTGATGCAAGCTGATAGCCACAAGATCTGTTGGGTCTCCTAGAACTTTTTTGATTGTCTTAAGGAAGACCTGAATTTAGTAACGAGAAATGGAAAGTTGTGAAAGGGACTACAACTAAGTTTAAAAAGAGTATCTGAGTTTGAAGAGATTTTCAAGGTAAAAAACGAAGTCTCTTTCCCCTTCGGTACCCTGTTCTCAGGAACCTTTTCGCCTGATTGAAACTATTGACTCCATTTACCCAATATCGGCACGTGGTCTGCTGTTCTTCTTGTCTTACAAGAAAACGGGATCCCTAGTTGGAGCCTATGTTGGAGCCGCCTTTGTTTTTTCTAGGCCATCTCGAATTTCATGTCTTAATGCTCGAAATTGAAAGATGGTTTTCGTATTTTCCATCTGTGGTTCCAAAGTCTCTGAAGTCTTATCACGCAAGCAACGAAAATTATGGTACTCTCGAGGCGAGCTCTACTTTTCGTCAAAAATTTTCCCCCTTTGTTCTACCTCGAGATTTTGTATTTTGGACACTATAGATCACGTAGTTCACAAGTCCCAAGCAACGAAACGACGAAATCGCTTTAAAATTTTACCTAGGGCAGTAACGGGAGTAAATTTTTCTAAATCACGATTAAACATCATTGGGTTTTCGCGTCTCTTCGTTCACTAAATCCAAAAGTCTTATCGTCGTAACCCTGATATTCGAAACCATGATGTCCTTATTTTAGTAACCCATGTAAAGGTTAAAGATAAAAGCTAAGCCGTGGTTAAGTTATGTCGGCAATTCACCACTCGACGTTTTCTCTTTAAAAAGATACACTATCTAAGCCCCGACTCGTGAAGTCGTGATAAATATATGAACATGAATAATTAAACACTTAATCCGAGTTTATCTTCCCTTTTAATTAAAACATATTATCACGATCTCGCGGTTTCGCAGCTCGACATGCAAACTTCCCAGAAATTTACCTTCGAAGCTCTGAGTCGCGATATGGAGAATATAAATAATTAAGTAATTAAATAAGCGTCTAATCACAATTACGTTTTTATTAACCAAAGTAAATCATCGCAATTTCGGGTGTTAGAGGTTCAAAGGGTTAAAGAAAAAATTCTCGATGCAACGAGTACAGAAAGATTTATTAACTTTGGTAAAACCGATTAATTAAGCTAAACCAACATCTCTCGTGAGTTGATGCATGCACAGTTTACGAGGCAGTCTTAATTTTTCCTTACGCCAACTGACATTTCGAACTGCCAAAATTTATGGCATTAATTAGAAATAAGGCGAATCGACCAATAAAGATTTGGGTTTTTATTGCTAAATTTATTTCTAAACGTGATTTGACCGATCTGTTCTAAAAAAGTACCGAGTTTTTCGAATATATAGTGCTGTTATTTGTTATAACAAATTCATTTCTATAATACACATAACACACTTTCTCAGCGAGCTAACTTCTGTATGTATACGTATTTTTATCGCAGAAGAGCTAAATCAGGATGTCCTGTCATGGCCCCGCGAAAAGCATTTAAAGCCAACGTTGAGGTTGGAGGACAAGGTTCAGACAACGTTGTTGATACTTCACCTCAAAGTGTCGACTCTGTCCCGAACTGGTCGTTCGTTTATGATGTTCTGTAGGCCGAATTAGTGGATTATTCCGATGATTCCAGCAACAATGAAAAAGATGAAATAACCACCAAATATAAGATTGTCATTCAATCGAGAATGCATAAAGTAGCGGTCAGGCCACGACTACTCACCTATTATGATATGGTACGATGGGCATTAGACCATGCGGACATACCAACCAGAACCATCATGAATGAGCAGAAGGTCACCATCGGGAGTTTCATACCTGAACATCTGCAAGCTATGTACAAGTTTCCCACAACGTCCGTCCTAACATATGATGCCGAATTCTTGGAAGAGTTCAAACAAAAGGAATGTGTGCAGTATGACAAGACTATGTCTAGCTTAATAAGAGATTGGGTTTTGCACCTGACGAAGTTCAGGGAAGACAGTCATTGTATATATTCAATAGCTTCCTTGGAACCACAGTTCAAGTATGTAGCTATGATGACATGCAGATTATACAGGAGAGAGGACACCTCACATTTATTTCTTCAATTTGTGCCTCTAATACATCGAGTCACTGAAGGCTATTCCTTCGACTGGGCGAAAATGTTGTCTGATAGCTTGACCAGTCGGGTTACAGAGTATCGGGCTCAGAAGGAGAGCGGAAACATCTCTTCATTTTTTATGTCTGCATACATTATGGACATCGTATGATTTCTAACACCATTTCCTTTAATGATTTGGAGTTGGACTCCAGTAGAGGCCGAGCCCATCCACGTCTATCATTTGAAATTGTGGGAAAACAAAGCGGTAGATTTCATATATGAAATCTTCAATTGGGTGATGGTACCTCTGGATGTCACTATTTTCGGTCACCCGCCACCCAGGATTTCGAACAATATAGTGATGAGTTTGAGCAGTATAGCTGACTGGTATGTAGAAGCCGAATTCTCATATCTCAGAGTTTTTGGGTCTTCTATTCCCCTCCATGCATTACCATTATTTATCCCCGACAAACTGGCTTGTCGCGAAGTTTCCAGACAAACAGTAATCGATGGCATAAGCAAGGAGCTTAAGGGATACTCAAAAAGGAACGATCCTCAAAGGGTAGTGAGTAATCATTTGGCTAGTTGCAAACTTAAGAGATGTGAACATGAAAATTCGCCCTCGGATGACATTTTTCGAGGTGCAATGTCTTATACTGAGATTTTAGCTCGGATACAAACCTTGGCACTTGAGGAGAGAGTCGACGTTCTAAAATTCCAAGAACATCGACGCAGTTGTCTTCCTGCAGTATTACGGGGTTAGAGTCCGAGTACAGCGGAGGAGAAACAAAAAGATGTCGAAGGCTGCAAAGATGCAACTCTCAGTCAAGAAAAACACCAGGACGGGGAAGAGAAAACTAAGAGCCCGAAAGTAGAGATAAAGACTCCCGACCTGCCAAAGAAGTAGACTCCGGTTACTACCCCGGGACAATCAGCGAAGCAAATCGGAGATCCTATCACATCATTTACTCCCTTGCAGTCAACTTAGGGAAATATTGACGCAAGGTGGATCTTAAATGAAGAATTGAGGCCTATAAGGGTGGAAGAGCTCCCTCCAAATGAGTTCTTCTTCGATAAGAAGAGAAAGGCAGTGGTAAAGAGAGAATTCTATCAGGAAGGGGAATCGACAGTCAAGAAATGCAAAGTTATGACTGATGGGAAGGACAAGAAGAATTAACAGTTCGCAATGGAAATAGATAGGACATTAGGGGCATATGCCACAACGAACCAATTTTCATTCGGGGTTTAAAAAAACCAATTGAAACGAAAAAATCGCCTCATCAAAACCCTAGAAGCCAGACTAGCCACAACAACGGAGGATGCCAAAGACCAGGTGAGTGTAGGAATAGAGCAAGCAAGGTTGGCCAATAAAAGTGAGATAGAGATGCTCAAGACTAAGCTCGAACAAGCACAACTGGTGGTTCGGAATGGTCAGATTCAAGCGGGCCAACAACAAGATTTGATCGAACAGCTACAGGCTAGAGTGGAAATCGCCGAAAGTAAAGTGATAAATATCGGGATGTTCCAGTCCCAGGCGATGGATATTCGGAGCAGAGTCTCTGCGGCCCAACGAAACTTACTCGCCAAGGTAGAGGTGATTCGGGACAACTGTTTGCTGGTTAACCAAGTTTTGGAGGATTTATCTGCTAGAGAAAGAGAAGCTGGAGCAACATGGGTCGCCTTTCAAGAGGCTGTGATAGCTACAAACAACAGGGATTCGGGAAATACTCCCAGGTTTACCATTTCGGAGCAGACCAGAGGAAACATTCTATTAAAAGAATGGGAACACAACATCTCGGAAGGTAAGATGCAAGCCAAGAGGGTAACGAAATCCTTAGAAGAGGCTTTTATCTCTATAGATGGTAATATGCTAGGCATTAATAGCGGAGGTAATGCCGAGGCATTGATTCAAATGAATATGGAAAAAATCTCACTTGATTTAAATGAAAAAGAGGAAAGAGATGCAGCCGAGATCTCACAAGTGACTATGGCAGACATAGTCCAAATAGATAAATGTATGATTAAACCAAGTGTGCAATTATACGCTATCGACATCATATACAGACAAATGGAAGACAGGCTGCCGCAATTAGCCCAAGATTGTTACTCTTTTGAAGCCAATTGTCAAGCAGAACCATCAAGGCTGATATCTCGACTGGTTGAAAGATGTGTCACCTGTACCGAGCACGCGCGAGGACAAGATTCTGGCACCAAATAAATACAGAGAAGAAGAAATGGAGCGATTTCTCTCCTCCCTATCATAACTGAAAATTTTGCAATGATTGAGATTGCATCTTATTTTAAAACTGTATAAATATACCATAGAAAGAAAGAATCAAGGCTGGACCTTTTTGTGTCGATTGTAACAGAGGTTTTACATTTTGAGAGTTAATATAAAGCAAATCTGAAGATTCTCAATTCTATCACGACTGTGTTATGAGTTTGTTTTCTTGTATCTCATATTTCGTTTCATTTCATATTTGTATCTGATGAATGCTTCACTATAATTTAGTACAACCTCTACTATAGTGAATGAATTTTCATTTTCTATATTGTTTACTGTTTTTCCTTTGTACCAACTATTAGCAGGCATAAGACCAGTCAACACTTTCAGAATTATATATATATATATTATGCTTCATCGGATTACTTCTTTACATTTTTCTTCTTCTGTTTATACATGATATTCTCCCTTGATAGGAGCCTTACTCGATAGACAGCTAAATGTTTTCTTCCACCTCATACAGTTTATTAAAATATAACCCAGTTACGGGAAAGAGCCTTTGATTTTCATTCCTTTTTCATTCCTGAAACCATAAAATCTCTTTTATACGACCGAATTGAGATAGCACTCAAACTCCCCCTGAAGTTTCCTTATTTTACTGTTCCTCCATGACTGTCCCTGTACCAACACAGCCCAATATCGAACCCGGATTATCAAATCAAACACACATTGCCTTAAACCTTTTCGATACTATTCTTAAAACAACCACTACCCGGGTTGAACTCAAACGTTCATGGGCAGTGATTGAACAGGATATAAACATCCAGGAACAATTGGAAGCTAGACAACGCCAATGTAGAAATCATCCCTAGTTTCCCTTGCTGAAGGTTGACATTTATCTTTTCTCTACCCTTTACCCACTTTCGGATTCCTAGACACTGTACTTATAAGCCTTAAGTACAGACTCTGGAACAACATCTTTTTGGCGCTGCTGCCGAGGACCAAAGTTACGAAATCTTTTTCCCTGGGAAAACGACATTCTTCTTTTCGTTGAAAGTGTTACCATTTGATAGTGAACAAAGAGTACACACCTTTTTAAGGCTTTTCCAATCTTTCACTTGGCGACTCCACAAATAATAAACTGGCATCCGATTGTAGGAATACTAGACAAAACTCGGATGGTAAGAAGATTACACCCGTTACCGATCCCGAGAATATTCTAAAGGCGAGAGGCTCTCTTAAGCCAACCGTTGCAGTCTACAAGCTTAAACACCCACAACTGAAAACTAGGAGTTCGTAAGAACCTTCAACTTCACGCAATCCTCTCTTTGATACTAAATATATAACGTCAAATTGCTCTGAAGTTAGGAGTGAGAATCATTCGACAATCCCCTTAGTACACAAAGGAAAGGGCCATTTCGAAAGTTCGTCGGCAGTTGACATACCATCTTTTCTTCAGTTAAATTTCCCGACCTCACCTAATTCTGAAGAGTGTGTTACACATTCAGTTTCTACACCCGTCGGTTCTCCTGATTTTGTCTCTTGCAAATCTGAGGAACCAAGTCCTCACGTTTCTTATCATTCATTGTCAGATATTCTTCTTCACGAAAAAAATAAAGATTCACTTTTAATTTTCCGAAACCCACTTTACGACTTTCCACTAATAACGATGGCAGCCGCCGGAGGAGGAGGTGGAGGGGTTATCGGAGGAGGAGGGGGAGGAGCTCATGTAGGAGGAGATGGAGGCCAAGGGCATGCCCCCCCTCCCAGTGTGTTTGTGAAAGTTGCAACAAGATACACTCCCTTGGTATTGCCCGTTCCTCTGCACGACCTTCCCGAAAATTATATAATTTTTTTTCCAAAATTCACTGGGGAAGGAGATCTCACCGCAGTCGAACACATTAATTTCTTTGACCAATTCCCAGACATCCTAGGTATTGAACACAAGAACATGTATTCAAGGCTTCTTTTCCAAACCTTCGAAGGCTAGGTCCGAACGTGGTTTCAGAGTCTACCTGCAACATCTATCTTGTCTTACGATGCCTTGGAAGATGCTTTCCTCAGACAATGGGGCAAAAGAAAGGACCACCTTTATTATTTAACCAAATTTGGGTCTTCAAGAAAAAATAATTCAGAAACAGTCATAGAATTTATTCAAATATTCAACAAGCTGTATAACAAAATCATAGTCGATATTAAACCGTCCCAACCCACGACCAAAGTAACTTTCGCAGGGGCTTTCGAACCGGATTTTGCACTCCTTTTGCGAGAAAGAAGGGGCGCCACTCTAAACCGAATGAAGGATGACACTGTGGAAATTGAGTCGAATATGATGGCTTCTAGTAAGCTTAAAGCTAAAATAGAAATGGGAAACTGAGAAACCAAACGCTTTAGAGAACAAGCAGGGTCGTCAGGATCTAATAGATCCACAGATGACAAAGTAGATGATATGGCCAGGGTAATCAAGGAGCTGTCTAATAAAATATCCAGAATGGAGCTTGAACAGGCCAAAGATGATTCCTTCACCAAAAAGGATTTCAAGAGGAACCCCAACCCCCCGAACCAGCAAAGACAAATAAAAAATGAAGATAAAAAAATACAAGCTCCCCTAAAGAGCGAAAATTTTATAGGAGCGAACGATCTCCAAGATTTTAGAGATTCGGATAATGATGTCATGAACTTCGGTGATGAATGCACACAACCGTATCTGACTAGAGAAGATTATGAAAAATCTCTAAACACTCAACAATCGTCGGTTAAAGGTGAAGAAAGTGATCATACTGACCTTTGTGGCTCCCAACAAGAAACTGAAATGATAATGGCTGAGATCCAACCTAAGTACAACTTGAGATCTAAGGGTAAGCCCATTTCTACTACTCAACCTAAGAAAATCCTCCCAAGAATTCAAATTTATGATCCTACTCCGGAAGAGACCCCATTTCCTAACAGCAAATAAAAAGTGGTAAACACACAAGAGCCCGAAGTGGGAAAAGTTGAGACCCAAGCACAAAGAACCGAAACAACTAACAAAATTATGCCTTCAACCAAGACCATGAGTAATAAAGCGGTCCAGATGAATAAGTCGGAAAGGAAGGATTCAAAAGTCCCAACTAAAGAAATAGACAAGGTGAATAGAGATTTCATCTTTGAAAACGAGATAAACAAAATTAAGATACCAATCCCTCTGGTAGAATTAGCAAAAAACCCCATTTATCAGAAGCAGATTACCAAAGTGATAGGTGTCTCAGATCTAGAAAGCCAGTCTGACGTTTTAAACCTGGAAGACGAAAAACCTAACATCACTTTTGGTCCACATTTTGAAGGGGCCAAAAACACTATTGCTCCCTTTTATATCACTTTAAATGTATACGATCAATTGTTACATAATTGCATTTTAGACTCCAGAGCCTCCCATAACGTTATGCCTAAAATTATTATGGACAAGTTGGGTCTCCAGACCACCAGACCTTACGGAGATCTCTACTCTTTTGACTCAAGAAGGGTTAAGTGTATGGGAATGATAAAGGATTTAGTAGTTACCCTGGCTCAGGTCCCGGTTAAGAGTATCTTGATGGATGTGGTGATTGCTGATATTCCCCCTAAGTATGGCTTACTGTTGTCTAGGTCATGGGGAGCCAAGCTGGGGGGTTCTCTTCAACTAGATATGACGTTCGCCACAATTCCTGTGTTTGGTGGGAAATTTACTCGTTTGTACAGAGAAATGAGGTTAGCATACACAGTAAGCGACCCTCAAAACCCAAACAATTTCCCTATTTACATTGCGGATCAAGATTTAGGAAATTGTATCTTATATTTTGATGACGGTTTAGATGGTTGTCCAGAACAAAACGATATAGAGTAGGAAGAGTCAGGTTACATAACAGAAGATGTTTGTAGCACCGATGTCTGGAAGATGTTTTTTGATGGTGCCTCATCTTGTGAAGGGGTTGGTGCAGGAGTACTTTTAGTGGCTCCCGAAGGAAAGTTCGTTGTTCCTTTATCCTACAGAATCCAATGGGATATAGATTATACTAACAACGTATGTGAATACGAAGCGTTGGTCTTAGGATTAGAGGCTGCCAAGAAGTTAAAAATAAATAACTTAGAGGTATACGGAGATGCAGAGTTAATAGTCAAACAAATAAGTCGACAATACCAAGCCAAGCATCCAAGATTGAGATCATACAGGAATTGTGCCTACGATCTGATGGAAAACTTTTTCTCATCCATGAATGTCCACTTCATCCCGCACGCAGAGAACTTACATGTTGATGCATTAGCTAAAGTGGCTTCAACTTTCGCGCCTCCTACAACCTTTAAATTGAAGTATCACATAGAAATAAGACACTGACCCTCTATACCAGACAATATCCAGCACTGGCAGGTTTTTGAGGATGACGAACAAATTAAGAAGTTTCTTGAAGCAGTAGGTGAATTTTCCGAAACTCATGCAGACCAAGAAAATCAAAATGACCAGATATGGAACATTCAAGAAGGGGAGGATCCTCAAGCTTTCCGAGACAAAATCACAGATCATCATATGTTGGTCCTAAAAAACAACCAGATTCTGAAAGGACTGATCCCTCTGGAAAGACTGTTTGATCAAAATGACATACCTGTAAAATCCACCTTACAACCCCAACCAGAAGAGGCCGAGGACTGTGATATGGGAACCAAAGAAGAATCCAGGATGGTAAAAATATCCAAATTCCTCCCTCCCAAAATAAAAAGTAAGTATAAAGACCTACTTAGATAGTATAAGGATGTTTTCGCCTGGTCTTATGATGAGTTAAGGACATACGACACTTCCGTAATTGATCACAAGATACCTCTAAAGCCCGGGGTCAAACCATTTAGGCAAAATCTTAGACAGATCAACCCCATTTTGTTACCTGTGATCGAAAAAGATGTTAAGAAACTTTTAGACGCGAAAATAATAGTACCTTTGAGATATTCAGAATGGGTAGCAAACTTGGTCCCGGTCAGGAAAAAGAGTGGGGAAATCAGACTGTGTGTGGATTTCATAAATCTAAATAAGTCATCTCTTAAGGAAAACTATCCATTGCCCAAAATGGACCATGTGCTAGAAAAGGTAGTTGGAGCCAACTGAATGTATATGATTGAAGGGTTCTCTAGTTATAATCAAATCGCCATGAATGAACAAGATAGAGAAAAAACCACTTTCACTACACCATGGGGTACATTCATGTATGATAAAATGCCTTTTGGTTTGATGAATGCAGGGGCCACATTCCAACGCACTATGGACATCGCTTTCATCGATGAAAGGGATAAGTTCGTAGTCATTTATCTTGACGATTTGACGGTTTTCTCTAAAACCGACGGAGAACACATGATACATCTTAAACATACATTCGAAAAATGCTGCAGGTTTGGTCTATCTTTAAATCCAAAGAAATCACATTTCGCCATGCGGGAAGGTAAGATTTTGGGTCATATCGTATCTAGGGATGGAATTAGGATTGATCCTAAGAGGATTGAAGCGATAGATACTATAAATATTCCCAGAAATGTAAAAGAAATTCAATCTTTCTTAGGAAGAATAATTTTTTTACGAAGATTTATCCCAAATTTCGCTGAGATTGTAAACCTGATCACAGGTATGTTGAAGAAAGACAACGAAGTAAAATGGACAACCGAGGCCAAAGTGTTGTTCGCACACATTAAGAAATTCATAAGCAAGGCACTTGTATTAGCAAGCCCTGACTATCTGAAAGATTTTATTATTTTCTCATTTGCCTCCGAACACATGATTGCCGCGGTGCTCCTACAAAATAACGAAGAAGGTTTTGAACAACCGATCGCTTTTTTTAGCAAGAGCCTGAGAGACACAGAACTGAAGTATGACATAATAGAAAAACAAGCGTACGCCATGGTAAAAGAATTAAAGGCATTCAAAACATATGTACTACATTCCAAGGTAGTTGCGTACGTACCTACTAGTTATGTGAAAGATATTTTGGTACAACCAGACAACGATGGAAAAAGAGGGCGATGGCTCGCCAAAATCCAAGAATTTGATATGGAAGTCAAACTGACCAAATTGATAAAATAGCAAGGACTGACCAAACTCTTAGCTGAGTCGAATTTCATATCCCTAGGTATCAATTGCCTGCAGGAAGACGACGAAGACATGAACCTAAACGAGATGAATGAGCAAACAGACCCAAACAAGATCGAAGAGAATTTCATATCATCAGGTTGGTACAAAGACATAGTATCATACCTGCTAACTCTAGAATTCCCAAATGAGCTATCGCCATCAAAACCCATCACTTTAAATCTTCATGCGGTTAAATATTGTATCGTCAAAAATCAGCTATATTGGAAAGATCCACTCGGTTTCTTGTTAGTCTGTGTAGTCGAATCGGAAACTCAGCGGGTTATAGATGAATTTCATGAGGGAGTCTGTGGGGGGAATCACGCTTGGAGAGCTACAACTTACAAAATTCTGAGGGCTGGGTACTACTGGTCAAAACTTTTCTCAGATGTTAATGCCAAAGTTCGAGCCTACAACCCTTGTCAACTATTTGCAGGTAAACAAAAGCTCCCGACACTGCCTCTAGTTCCAGTCAAAGCTGAAGCCCCATTTCAGCAATGGGGTCTAGACTTCATAGGCGAGATTAATCCCCATTCCAGTGCTCAACACAAGTGGATCTTAACCGCAACATATTACTTTACTAAATGGGTGGAAGCCATTCCAACCAAAAGGGCAACAGACTCGGTGGTAATCGATTTCTTAGAAGACAACATTTTGTCTAGATTTGGTTGCCCTCGAAAGATAGTTATAGACAATGCCCAAGCCTTCAAATCTATGGCTATGATCAACTTCTATCAAAAGTATAACATCGTTCTTGGCCATTCGACAACGTATTACCCCCAAGGAAATGGATTGGCCGAGTCATCTAACAAGAGCCTGGTAAATATAATCAAGAAAGTATTGGATGCAAACAAAAGGTCTTGGCATGTGCACTTAAAATACGCATTGTGGGTGAATTGCATAAGCACAAAAAGGTCTATCGGCATTTCACCTTTTCAGATGGTATATGGGACAGATGATGTGTTACCTATAAACCTAGCGCTTCCAGTGATGAAGTTATGGAAAGATCAAAATGAAGAACCCAATCATGTCACTAGGAGGATAAACCAGCTGATTGAGGTTCAACAACATAGGGTCGAAGTAGATGAAAAGTTGCAGAAGTACCAAGATGACATGAAGGCATTATTAGACCATAGAGAAAAGGACAGAGATTTCCTCCCAGGTGATTTAGTATTAAGGTGGGATGCAAGGAGGGAAGAAGCAACAAAACATGGTAAATTTGACCACCTCTGGTATGGGCCATTCAGAGTCTCGGCTCTGGAAGGAAAAAATTATTTCCTACTGGAAAATATAGACGATGAAATCCTCAACGCCCCTGTCAAAAGGCGTTATCTAAAGCATTATATGAGATAACAGTCACCTAAAAAAAAAAAGAAGAAGAAGAATTTTTCTATACTTATATATATATCTTGTATACATATATATATATTTCATTTAAGCATTGCTTTTGATTTTCTTTTTTCTTTCATGAGATTTCGACACCTTTCAGATAGCCCCGATAATCTTCGTATTTGCCTCTTACAGGATTCCATCTACACACAAAACAAGCAAGAGAAGTAAACCAAAAGTTGGTGTCAGAAATAAATCGGCTTAAACAGGTGATACCCAAGAAATTTGATATTGTGCAAAGAAATTGAAATGAAAAGGTAAAGATGAGATTTCCTAAAAGACATGTTCTAAAGGACTATTAAAGAAAACCGAGGTAACCTCATTCAAACAACAACATCGGCTGAACTGATAAATAACAGAGTTGTTTCTTTTTTTAATCGTCTACGAAAAATTAAGACAAATTAAATAATTCACTCAAATTAAAAGTAGTCAGTCAAAGTAAAGTACCCCCGAAAAAGATCTACAAGAGTCAGTTTTGAATTTTTGACCTCTGTATTTTCAGTCCGAAAGTCACTACATGTCACCCTCTTATATCTTCGGGTTTACTTTTTTTTTTTAAAGTCAGTATCTTTCCATTTCGCATAAGAAGGGATTGAGGCTTTCCTAGGTTCTTCAACAATATCGGAGGATTGAGGCTTGCTCAAATAGAATGCCCTAAGAAAGTTATTTTCCGTTTTTTCCCCGAGAACGAAGGTGTTTTGAAGGTTAAGGGAAGGTTGGTACCGAGTAATCAAAGTAAGTTGGCAGACCTATAATGCAAAATATTACACATATATCAGCCCCGATACAAACTGATTTCCCCCATCTTCGCGCTCTAAAAAGCAAATTATAAGATAGGTGGTGAAAGGAAATTCAGAAATGATTGCCCCCATCTAGTCCAAGAGATGATGAAAGGGAAATTAAGAAATGATTGCCCTCGTCTCAGTATTTAAATGCACAAACATATTCCGAAGTGGTGAAAGGAAATTCAGTAAAAGGGGTCAGATAACTTCACCGGGGTACTGAACAGGCTCGCTGGCAGTGAAGCAATATCTGAGATATCTGTAAGGCTATTATACATGAATATCACTCTACTCTGGTAACCAATTCTTTTTAAAACCTGATCCACATCCCAAGTTCAGAAGGGGCTTCCTGATTAAAAACATATAATCTTCTTCTTTTGATGCAAGCTGATAGCCACAAGATCTGTTGGGTCTCCTAGAACTCTTTTGATTGTCTTAAGGCAGACCTGAATTTAGTAATGAGAAAGGGAAAGTCATGAAAGGGACTGAAACTAAGTTTAAAAAGAGTATCTGAGTTTGAAGAGATTTTCAAGGTAAAAAATGAAGTCTCTTTCCCCTTCGGTACCCTATTCTTAGGAACCTTTTCGCTTGATTGAAACTATTGACTCCATTTACCCAATATCAGCACGTGGTCTACTGTTCTTCTCGTCTTACAAGAAAACGGGATCCCTAGTTGGAGCCTATGTTGGAGCCGCCTTTGTTTTTTCTAGCCCGTCTCGAATTTCATGTCTTAATTCTCGAAATCGAAAGATGGTTTTCGTATTTTCCATCTATGGTTCCAAAGTCTCTGAAGTCTTATCACACAAGCAAAGAAACTTATGGTACTCTCGAGGCGAGTTCTACTTTTCGTCAAAATTTTTCCCCCTTTGTTCTACCTCGAGATTTCGTATGTTGGACATTATAGATCACGTAGTTCACAAGTCCCAAGCAATGAAACGGCGAAATCGCTTTAAAATTTTACCCAAGGCAGTAACGGGAGTAAAATTTTCTAAATCACGATTAAACATCATCGAGTTTTCACGCCTCAGCGTTCACTAAATCCAAAATTCTTATCGCCGTAACACCGATAGTCGAAACCATGAAGTCCTTATTTTAGTAACTCGTGTAAAGGTTAAAGATAAAATCTAAGCCGTGGTTAAGTTCTGTCGGCAATTCGCCAGTCGACGTTTTCTCTTTAAAAAGATACACTGTCTAAGCCCCAACTTGCGAAGTCGCGATAAAGATATGAACATGATTAATTAAACACTTAATCCAAGTTTATCTTCCCTTTTAATTAAAATGTATTATCGCGATCTCGTGGTTTCGCAACTCGGCATGCAAACTTCCCGGAAACTTACCTTCAAAGCTCTAAGTCGCGATATGGTGAATATAAATAATTACGTAATTAAATAAGCGTCTAATAAAAATTACGTTTTTATTAACCAAAGTAAATCATCGGAATTTCGAGTGTTAGAGGTTCAAAGGGTTAAAGCGAAAATTCCCGATGCAACGAGTATTAAAAGATTTATTAACTTTGGTAAAACCGATTAATTAAGCTAAACCAACATCTCCCGTGAGTTGATGCATGCGCAGTTTACGAGGCAGTCTTAATTTTTCCTTACACCAACTGACATTTCAAACCGCCAAAATTTATGGCATTAATTAGAAATAAGGCGAATCGACAAATAAAGATTTGGGTTTTTATTGCTAAATTTATTTCTAAACGTGATTTGATCGATCTGTTCTAAAAAAGTACCGAGTTTTTCGAATATATAGAGATGTTATTTGTTATAACAAATTCATTTCTATAATACGCAGAGCACACTTTCTCAGTGAGCTAACTTCTGTATGTATACGTATTTTTATCGCAAAAGAGATAAATCAGGATCTCCCGTCATGGCCCTGCGAAAAGCATCTAAAGCCAGTGTTGAGGTTGCAGGACAAGGTTCGAACAATGTTGTTGATACTTCACCTCAAAGTGTCGACTCTGTCTCAAACTGGTCGTTCGTTTCTGATGTCCTGCAGGCCTAATTAGTGGATTATTTTGATGATTCGAGAGACAATGAAAAATATGACATAACCACCAAATATAAGATCGTCATTCAATCGGGAATGCATAAAGTAGCGGCCAGGCCACGACTGCTCCCCTATTATGATATGGTACTATGGGAATTAGACCATGTGGACATACCAACCAAAACCATCATGAATGAGCAGAAGGTCACCATCGGGAGTTTGAGACCTGAACATCTGCAAGCTATGTACAAGTTTCCCATAGCGTCCGACCTAACATATGATGTCGAATTCTTGGAAGAGTTCAAACATAAGGAATGTCTGTAGTATGACAAGACTATGTCTAGCTTAATAAGATATTGGGTTTCGCACCCCGCAAAGTTCAGGGCAGACAATCATGGTATATATTCAATAGCTTCCTTTGAACCACCGTTCAAGTATGTAGCTATGATGACATGCAGATTATACGGGAGAGAGGACACCTCACATTTATTTCTTCAATGGGTGCCTCTAATACATCGAGTCGCCGAAGGCTGTTCCTTCGACTGGGAAAAAATGTTGTCTAATAGCTTGACCAGTCAGGTTATAGAGTATCGGGCTCAGAAGGAGAGCGGAAAGATCTCTTCATTTTTTATGTTTGCATACATTATGGATGTCGTATTCTTTCTAACACCATTTCCTTTAATGAGCTGGAGTTGAACTCCAGCAGAGACCGAGCCCATCCACGTCTATCATTCAAAATTGTGGGAAAACAAAGCGACAGATTTCATATATGAAATCTTCAATTGGGTGATGGTACCTCTTCATGTCACTATTTTCAGTCACCCGCCACCCTGGATTTCAGACAGTATAGTGATGAATTTGAGTAGTATAGCTGACTGGTATGTAGAAGCCGAATTCTATATCTCAGAGTTTTTTGGGCTTATGTTCCCCCACATGAATTATCATTATTTATCCCCGACAAGCTGGCTTGTCGGGAAGTTGCCAGACAAATAGTAATCGGTGGCATAATAAAGGAGTTTAAGGGATACTCAAAAAAGAATGATCCGCAAAGGGTCATGAGTAATCATTTGGCCAGTTGCGGACTTAAGAGATGTGAACATGAAAATTCGCCCTCGGATGACATTTCCCAAGGCGCAAGGTCTTATGTCGATATTTTAGCTCGGATACAAACCTTGGAACCTTAGGAGAGAGCCGACGTTCTGAAATTCCAAGAACATCGATGCAGTTGTCTTCCCGTAGTATTACGGGGTGAGAATCTGAGTACAACAGAGGTGAAACAAAAATATGCTGAAGGCTCCAAAGATGCAACTCCCAGTCAAGAAAAACACCAGGATGAGGAAGAGAAAACTAAGAGCCCGAAAGCAGAGATAAAGACTCCTAACCCGCCAAAGAAGCAAACTCTGGTTACTACCCCGGGACAATCAACGAAGAAAATCGGATATCCTATCGCATTAGTTACTCCCTTGTAGTCAACTCAGGGAAATATTGACACAGGGTGGATCTTAAATGAAGAATTGAGGCCTATAAGGGTGGAAGAGCTCCCTCCAAATGAGTTCTTCTTCGATAAGAAGAGAAAGGCAGTGGTAAAGAGAGAATTCTATCAGGAAGGGGAATCGACAGTCAAGAAATACAAAGTTATGATTGATGGGAAGGACAAGAAGAATGAACAGTTCACAACGAAAATAGATGGTACATTAGGGGCATATGTCACAGCGAACCAATTTTCAGTCGAGGTTTTAAAAAACCAGCTGAAACAAAAAAATTGTCTCATCAAAACCCTAGAAGCCAGACTAGCCACAACAACGGAGGCTTCCAAAGAACAAGCGAGTGTAGGAATAAAGAAAGCAAGGTTGGCCGATAAAAGTGAGATAGAGCTGCTCAAGACTAAGCTCAAACAAGCACAACTGGTGGTTCGGAATGGTCAGATGCAAGTGGGCCAGCAAAACGATTTGATCGAATAGCTACAGGCTAGAGTGGAAATCGTCGAAAGTAAAGTGATAAATATTGGGATGTTCCAGTCCCAGGTGATGGAGATTCGGAGAAGAGTCTCTGTGGACCAACGAAACTTACTCACCAAGATAGAGGTGATTCAGGACAACTGCTTGCTGGTTAACCAAGTTTTGGAGGATTTATTTGCTAGAGAAAGAGAAGCTGGAGCAGCACGGGTCACCCTTCAAGAGGCTATGATAGATACAAACAACATGGATTCAGGAAATACTCCCAGGTTTACCATTTCGGAGCAGACCAGAGGAAACATTCTATTAAAAGAATGGGAACACAACATCTCAGAAGGTAAGCTGCAAGCCAAGAGGGTAACGAAATCCTTAGAAGAGGCTTTTAGCTCTATAGATGGTAATCTGCTAGGCATTGATGGCGGAGGTAATGCTGAGGCATTGATTCAAATGAATATGGAAAAAATATCGCTTGATTTAAATGAAAAAGAGGAAAGAGATTCAACCGAGATCTCACAAGTGACTATGGTAGACATAGTCCAAATAGATAAATGTATGATTAAACCAAGTGCGCAATTATGCACTATCGACATCATAGAAAGACAGATGGAAGACAGGCTGCCGAAATTAGCCCAAGATTGTTACTCTTTTGAAGCCAATTGTCATGCATAACCGTCAAGGCTGATATCTCGACTGGTTGAAAGATGTGTCACCTGTACCGAGCACGTGCGAGGACAAGATTCTGGCACCAAATAAAGACAGAGAAGAAGAAATGGAGCGATTTCTCTCCTCTCTATCATAACTGAAAATTTTGCAACGATTGAGATTCCATCTTATTGTAAAACTGTATAAATATACCATAGAAAGAAAGAAACAAGGCTGGACCTTTTTGTGTCGATTGTAACAGAGGTTTTACATTTTGAGAGTTAATATAAAGCAGATCTGAAGATTCTCAATTCTGTCACGACTGTGTTATGAGTTTGTTTTCTTGTATCTCATATTTCGTTTCATTTCATATTCGTATCTGATGAATGCTTCGCTATAATTTAGTACAA
>JZKD02S1996213.1:328826-356639 GCA_000966675.3 Picea glauca | reverse complement strand
AATGATGCTTCTCTGGAGGTGGGTTTATCTTTAACTATTCTCATTTCATATGCAGTCAATGTTCCTAGAAGTTGATCAAACTCCAAGGTTTTTAGATCATTAAGTTATTCTATAGGAGAGACCTTCGGGTTGAACCTATCTAGGAGAGATCTCAAGATTTTATGAACTAAAGAAGGTTCCTCAATTTTTTCACCAAGTGCTTTCATTGCATTTACCATTTTTTCTACTCTCAAAAAGTATTTTCCAATAGTTTCATCTTCCTTCATCTTCAGCTGTTCAAACTGTATTTTGTAGGTTTGAAGCCTGGCGTTCTTTACCTTGTCATTACCTTCATAACTACTAATGAGTTTGTCCCACATTTCTTTGGCAATTCCTAGGTGCATAACTTTTATGAATTCTGCTTCTGCAAGCCCACTCAAGATAGCATTCATAGCCTTAGCGTTGAAGCTAAATTATAGCTTGTCATCCTTATTATCTAGTACAACTGGCTTTACATAACCAGTGTCTACCACATCTCAGACGTCTGCACCTAAAGCCATTATGTAGGTTCTCATTCTAACTTTCCAGAAGGCAAAGTTTGTTCCATTGAATAGAGGGGCCTTATTGGTTGAATTTCCTTCATGGCTTGACATGTTTAAGCTCTAGGATCTGCCCTTAAATAAAAGGGGTCGGCTCTGATACCAATTGTTGAGCAACTGAGAGGGGGGGGGGGTGAATCAGTTGTTACCTTGCTTAAACAATTGTGCTTCGTTTTAAGCTCTTTACTAGGCACTCAATGTTAATCACAATAATGCAGGGAAATAAGAAATGGCACATTCAACATCAGTCACATATATGAGATACACAGAGACAAATGTTTCTCGAGGAAACCCATAAAGGGTAAAAACCTCTTCTTCTTTATATGATAAGTATTATTTACATTCTTTACATTATCATACATATGAGCACCAACTCATAATGAGGTTGCAACCTCTGTTTTGCAAGCTGCTACTTTTTAAGAGCACCAACTCTCTATTTTCTCTAGCACCAACTAGAAGGAAGCACCAACTCCCTGGTTTCTGTAGCACCAACTAGATGGAAGCTACAACTCCCTGTGTTCAAGAACCCACTTGAACCTATGAGGACACCAATCCTCCCTAGCACCTCCCTACCACCCTGGTTTATGAATATGAGTTACTGAAACTTATTACAGTGATATAGTGTTCAACAACAGCTTACCAGTCTCATCACCGTTCTGCAAGATTTCGCTTCTCTGTCTTCCTCACTATCTTTCTGCACGCATCCATTGCACTTTCTGTTCTTCTGCCTCTTGTTCTCTCTTCCCCATTCCCATTCCATGCACCTTTTGTCTTATATCCATTTCAGTTGTTTCCCTCCACCTCCTTCTTCACACATGCATCACTCACCACCGCAACTGCTGCAGTCTCTCTCTCTCTCTCTTTTCACATTCTTATCCTCTCTATGCATCTTGTGCATGCCCTGTATCCAATGGTTCTGCATGTCAAGTGCTCTGCCTGTTCATCATGGCAACTCTTTAGCTTCTCTGTTTGTTCATCCCATGTCTATCATCACTGGGTGTCATAATCAAGTTACTTCGCATTGCCAGCAGTTGATATTCTTCATCTTCTGTTACAATCGAGCTCAACTACTCTGTTGCAGTTACAGGCTCCAACGTTCATCCAACTGTCAATCGCCTCCATGAACAATCAGTGTTCTACTTGCAAATCCCTTGAGATTCTTCACCTCCTATGTCAATCACCCCGAAGTGTCTTCGAGTCCTCTGGCAGAAACCATCAGTGGTTTCTGGCAGTTACACTGTGACGTGCAACAATATCCCTCCTTCAATTTCATCTGCACCGTTGGATGAATTTCATTAGTCTTGCATTCATTTTGGCATTCCTCTCTTCGAAATTTCAATATTTGTGTGATCAAGTGTCTCGACACTCCATGTCGCGATCCTCGAAATGGAGCTTGGTTTCTCTATCTCTTTCCTCTATATCTCGCCGATGTGACCAATGGCTATGACCATATCCTTATTCAAAAACTGCATTTCACAATTTCGCATTTCGACACTTCGCCAGTTCGGTACTCCTGTGGTGAAGTGTTTCGACACTTCAAATCCCAGTATATGGAACTCCAAAATGGAGTCAAATCAACGATCCAGTACTCCAGCATTTCTCATTTCGGGGAATCGACATTTCGGTATTCCTGTGGTAAAGTTTCTTGACTCTCCATGTCGCGGTGCCCGAAACTCCGAAACGAAGCTTGTTTGTGACATTTCATGACTTCGGGTTTCATGATTTCGGGACTCCTCTGATGAAGAATCTTTACTCTTGACTCCTCCTACTCCCGGTATCCAAAACTCCGGTATGGAGTCTTTATCATTTCTTGACTTCGGGTTTCGCGACTTCGGGACTCCTTATGATGAGAGTCTTTGTCATTTCCATCTCCCAGTATCCGAAATCCCGGTATCCAGTACTCCAAGCGATGCGTCTATTTTGGGTTTTTTCATTTCGGCACTTCGAGACTCCTGATGATGTGAGTCTCTGACATCTCCATCTCTCGGTAACCGAAATCCCAGTATCCAACACTCCGAGTGATGTGCATTTTTTTGGGTTTCTGGATTTCGCATTTCGGCACTTTGGGACTCCTGATGATGAGATTTCCTGACATCCCTATCTCCCGGTATCTGAAACTCTGGTAACTTCGATAAATGCGCCTATTTCTCGATTTCGGGGTTTTTCATTTCGCGACTTCGAGACTCCTGTGTTGGAGAGTCTTGACTCTTGACTTCTCCATCTCCCGGTAACCAAAACTACGAAATGGAGTCTTTGTTGAGGTGATTTTTAGGGGTTTCGCATTTCACCTTGCTCGTTAAAGAGAGTGTAATTTCTCCTTGATCCAACACCGGTCGGACCTCGGGCTCAAATCTGACGTTCATCGGGAAATCTTCAATGAGATCCATCGTTGCATACTCTGATTTTGTTGAGTTTTCTTTGCAACATCTTCCCAAAAGACTTATGGTGCCCGCCTGGCACATCCTTTCTGTACTCAAGCCATTATCACTCTTGTACTTTCCATCAATGACAAGCATACACTGCCTGTAAAACATGCCAACATGTTGAAGGATGGAATTAAAGGTTAGTCAATAATTATTTTCTCTCTAAAGTAATTATGTTCTAGTTTCATGGTTTTCATGTGATTATAGGTAATATTTCCCCAATCATACGTGGTATTCACCAATATCTGGGTCATTTGACCAAGGAGCATCACGTTGGCTTTGAAGCAGCTTCAATAGATCACTTCGTTCGTCCGACACTTGGGAAATATATTCTTACTATTAGATATTATGCATTTGGTTACAAAGTAATCTCTCCATTGCCTATTGAAGAATTTGTTGATCCAGTTCCAAGGGAAATTGATCCAGTTCCAGTTCCAAGCAAGGATTCCATTGACCTTGTTTAAGTAACATAGCCATAGGCACCTTCACCCATTCGATTAGTTGATCCAGTAGTCGAAGAAGCGATTGAGGCATATGCATCTTAGACGTGGTTCGGTCATTCCCATTTGTCCCTATCTATTGGTGGGGAGGTCTATGAAGAGACGAACAAGTGGATTGAGAAATGACAGCTCGGGGACAGAGAAGAAGAAGAAGAAGAAGAAGTGATTTTAACGTCCATGAGGCTAACAATATCCTATGGGATAGACCGCCTCACACATTGATTTCAACAATTCAACCCTTTTCCTGTTCAACTTGATGATGAGCTCCCCTAATTTCTCCACTGTCCCCTCATTGAATAAGTCATTCCAAGAGCTAGCTGTCAAGATATTTATATAGTTATCCCTGCTGTCTTTGAAAGCTTCACACTCTAAAATGAAATTCTTTTCTATTTCCACTTTTTCGGAGGTGCATAACACACACATCCTTTCTTCCCAAGCTTCTTTTGGTCTTTTTCAGCGCCCAGTTTCACAACAGAGTTGATGGGAATTGGTTCTTAATTGGGCAATAAGCATTTTGGCTCTCCAAGATATATTGGCCCTGATGTACGCTTTTTGATGATGATTGTATGTGGGGTTAAACTCTTCAATATAATACTCTTTATTTCTCTCGAGCCTTTTATCCCAAGTTTGCTTGTGGAACCTATCAATAACAAAATCCTTTATCTCTTTACTGTTCATAGGGTACTTGTTCAAGTGGATATCCCATTTACTAAACCATTTAATATTTTGTCTCATCCACGTCTTCTTCCTTTTGCACAATATGTCATTGAAGATGACCTTAGGCCATTGACTATCTTCCATTTGCTCAAATTTTTTTAGATATCTTATGAGACACACCATAGCAATTGCTTCAATAGGAGCAACCCTCATTTCACTCAGCATGATATCATAAGGGACTGGAATTTTAATTTTAAACTTGTTTGTGATCAAGCATTTTTGAATCTTCTCAATTTGTTTCCACTGTAAGTCAGATGTGCTGCTGGCCCACACTTCACAACCATATAGAATCATCGGGATCACTAAAACCCCAAAGAAAGTTTTCATAGTCCTCCAATCCCATAGCTCTACTTCTCTGCATCTATTTTGAAAAGAATAGAACGCTTTCCAACCTCCCAAAGTTCTTTTCTTTATGTAGCCTTCCCAACTTAGATTTTTGTTGAAGTCAATTCCGAGGTATTTGTAATCTGCCACTTCTTCAAGGGTGTTTCCTTCAAAGTAGAACTTGCGTTGCTTATGTTTTCTTTTGCTAGAAAAAATTACCACTTTCGTCTTGCTAATATTGACTTCCATTCCCACTGTACTACAAAAGAACTCAAGGGAAATTAAGTGTTCTTGCATACAAAAGAAGCCTTATCACAAAATCACCCAAAAGAGCACCATCACCCTCCTGTGAGTTTAACCACTCTTCAAGTTTGTCAATATATAAGCCAAAGAGGGTAGGGGACAAAGGGAACCCTTATTTGACCCCAATATCACTCCTAAAACTTTCAGAGATGCCAACTGACATTCTTATTTTGACTTTAACCTCCTCATATAGCCTATAGACGGATGCTCTAAGATGTATAAGAACCCCAAGTTCTTCCATTCTATGCCAAAGATTATCTCTAGGGACCGTGTCAAAATCTTTTTTGAAATCGACAAAGGAACAAAATGCTTCCTTTTTTTTCTCCCACATTTTTTCAATGATGTGCCTTAGAGTTATACCGTGATCAATCGTTGAGTGTTTAGGTCTGAAACCTGATTTCCCTTTAGCATGCTTATCCCCTTCTTCCGCCCACTTGCTGATTCTATTTTCTAGCATACTTCCAAATAAATTCGCAAACAAGGAGTTTATCATTATGGTCCTATAGTTGGAGAGATTTTTGACATCCCCACTCTTGAAAAGTGGTATTGCTAGGCTCGTTGTCCAATCTGTAGGAAATCCCTACTGAATGATGTTGAAAATTTTCATAATGTGAGGTGCAAGAGTTTTTGAACCCCACTTTAGATATTCTGCCTGAAGTTCAACTAAATCTTTTTCTTTTCCAACACCCAACTTTTTGATACCCACCTCAATTTCTTGCACGGTGAAGAGCTTAGTAGTAGTGTTGACCAAGGGGGGAGGGTCCACCTTAAGATCTTGCTCATAAAGCTGCTTTGCATACTCAAACCATTGAGAGAACCGAGTTTTTCCTAAGAATTATTGTTGCTTCCCTGCCCCCTTTGATTATTATATTGAAATTTTTTTCTACCACATATCTATTTATTCCGACACTATTTGTATTTGTTGTATATTTTACATATCTTCCATTTTTTAAAATAAAAACTAAATAAATTAACTTGGATTTATTTTTATTTTGTTTTTTTTAAATAAAAACTAAATAAATTAACTTATATTTATTTTTGTTTTGAATTTAGAGTAATTATTGTGAATATTTTTAATATATTAAAATTAAATTAATTTATATATTTTTAAAATTATTAAACTTATTTAAATATTATTAATTTTAAATTTATTAAACATTTAAACAACAATTCGCTCATGGTTGAAGGAGAATCTGCCTCCAAACCGTAATTAATCTAGCGTACGTAATTTGTCTCCCCGCAATAATAATCTCGCGTCCACCACGTAATTTGCCTCGAAGCCCTAATCATTCTCGTGTCCATGTCAACAATTTAAATGTATATTTTTAAATATTTAAAAAATTCTCAAATTGAAATACATTTAAATTATTAAAATAGATGTAAGTTAATGCTATGTAAAAACTATAAATAAATTTCAGTTATTAAAATAGATGTCGTTGCCATCTCTTCATTTTGTTTTAATGAAAACTAAATAAATTAATTTAGATCTATTTTAGTTTTGAATTTAAAATAATTATTATGAATATTTTTTGACACTTTTTTTTGGTGGTTTTTGAAAGCTTCTAAAACTGCCAACAATTTCCATCCTTCTCTACATTTTTTTATTTCTCTAGTTTAAAAAGGAAAGAAAAACCCACTAAAACCATAGTGGACTCCATTAACCCTAAAATGACACTTCAAAAGTAGAAAGGTTCAAAAGAAAAATAAAGACATACATTTCATTAAACTTTTGTCGATGTATTGAGATTCTAGTTATAAATTGTGCTTTATTTTGAGATATTTGAGTGAAAATATGAATTTGATAGATGATAGGTTTTACTAAAAAAAAATTGTTCCCATTTCTAGAGACTATTTCCTTGCTTTTCCTCTACTCTAGCAATTTCATAATAAGTTTACCTCAAGTTTGCAATCCACACTATGTTTCTTATCATTTCATGTTTCCCATTTTTTGTACTTTGAACATATAGGGTTTTTCCTTTTTAAATATAGATATTTTAGATATACTTATACATTAGTAGTAATCCATGTGAGGTTATTGACACATTAATATTAGAAGATTAGATTAGGGTTTTTCGCCTTTCCTTGCCATGCCATGCCTTCCCTTTCCTTGTCTTGCCTTGCCATGCCTTGCCTTGTCTTTCTTGTCTTTCCATGCATTGGCTTACCATGCCTTTCCTTGTCTTGCTTGCATTGCCTTGTCTTGGCTTGGCTTGCCTGACCTTGCCATGTTATGTCTTGTCTTGCCATGACTAGCCTTTCCTAGCCTTGTCTTGCCATGCCTTGTCTTGTCTTGCTTGCATTGCCTTGCCTTGGCTTGGCTTGGCTTGCCTGGCCTTGCCATGTTATGTCTTGTCTTGCCATGATTTCCCTTTCCTTGCCTTTTATTTCCTTGCTTGCTTAGCCTTGCTTTGTCTTTGTTTTCCTTGCCCTGCCTTACCTTGCCTAGCCTAGCCTTACATTGCCTTCCCATGTCTTTCCCTTGATTCTCTTGCCATGCCTTTCCTTGCCTTGCCTTGCCTTGCCATGCATTACCTTGCATTGCCTTGCCCTATGTTTCCTTGCATTTCCTTGATTTGACTTGCCTTGCCTTTAATTTTCTTGCTTGCCCCGTGTTGCCATGCCTAGCCTTGCCTTACCTTACCTTACCTAGACTAGTCTTCAATTGCCTTGCCTTCCCATGCCTTGCCTTGCCTTGCCTTGCCATGCCTTGCTTTCCTAGCCTTGCCTTACCTTACCTTTCCATGCGTTGCATTGCCTTGCTTTGCCAAGCATTGCATTGCCTTGCCTTGCCTTTCCCTTCCTTGCTTTGAGTTGCCTTGTCATTTCTAGCCTTGCCTTTCTTTTTCTCTCCTAGCCTTGCATTGCCTTGTCTTGCCATGCCTTACCTTGACTTGCCTATCCATCCCATGTCTTTCCCTACCTTGTCTTGGCTTGGCTTGGCTTGCCTTTCCTTGCCTTGTCTTGCCTTGCCTTACCTTTCCTTCCCATGTCTTTCCTTGTCTTTCCATGCCATGCCTTGCTTACCAAACCTTGCCTTGACTAGTCTTGCCATGCCTTGCCTTCCCTTTCCTTGCCTTGCCTTTCCATGCCTTGCCTTCCCTTTCCTTGCCTTTCCACGCCTTGCCTTGTCTTTCTTTTCTTTCCATGCCTTGCCTTGTCTTTCTTGCATTACCTTGTCTTGGCTTGGCTTGGCTTTCCTACCCTTTCCATGTTATGTCTTGTCTTGCCATGACTAGCCTTGCCTAGCCTTGCCTTGTCTTGCCTTGCCTTACCTTACCTAGCCTAGTCTTCGCTATCCTTGCCTTTCCATGCCTTGCCTTGTCTTGCCTTGCTTGCCTAGCCTTGCCTTACCTTACCTTGCCATGAGTTGTGTTGCCTTGACTTGCCAAGATTTGTGTTGCCTTGCCTTCCCTTTCCCTTCCTTTCTTTGAGATGCCTTGCCTTTCTTGTTCTCTCCTAGCTTTGCCTTGCCTTGTCTTGCCATGCCTTGCCTTGATTTGCCTTTTCTTGCCTTGCTTTCCTATCCTTCCCTTGTCTTTCCCTACCTTTTCTTGGCTTGGCCTGGCTTGGCTTTCCTTTCCTTGCCTTGCTTTGACTTGCCTTGCCTTTCCTTGTTTTTCCATGCCTTGCCTTTCCTTGCCATGCCATGCCTTGCCTTGCCTAGTCTTTCCATGCCTTTCGTTTCCTTGCCTTGCCATGCTTTGCCTTCCCTTTCCTTTCCTTTCCTTTCCTTTCCATGCCTTGCCTTGTCTTTCTTTTCTTTCCATGCACTGGATTTCCATGCCTTGCCTTGTCTTGGCTTGGCTTGGCTTTCCTGGCCTTGCCATGTTATGTCTTGTCTTTCCATGACTAGCCTTGCCTAGCCTTGCCTTGCCTTTTCTTTCCTTGCCTTACCTTACCTAGCCTAGTCTTCGCTTGCCTTGCCTTCCCATGCCTTGCCTTGCCTTGTCTTCCCATGCCTTTCCTTGCCTTTCCTTGCTTGCCTAGCCTTGCCTTACCTTACCTTGCCATGCGTTGCATTTCCTTGCCTTGCCAAGCGTTGTGTTATGTTGCCTTGCCTTTCCCTTCCTTGCTTTGAGTTGCCTTGTCATGTCTAGCCTTGCCTTTATTTTTCTCTCCTAGCCTTGCCTTGCCTTGTCTTGCCATTCCTTGCCTTTTCTTGCCTTACTTGCCTATCCTTCCCTTGCATTTCCCTACCTTGTCTTGTCTTGGCCTGACTTGGCTTGCCTTTCCTTGCCTTCCTTTGCCTTGTATTTCCTTGCCTTACCTTTCCTTCCCATGTCTCTCCTTGCCTTTCCTTGTCTTTCCTTGCCATGCCATGCCTTGCTTACCTAGCCTTCTCTTGCCTAGTCTTGCCATGTATTTCCTTCCCTTTCCTTGACTTGCCTTGCCATGCCTTTCCTTTTCTTTATTTTCTTTCCATGCATTGGCTTTTCATGCCTTGCCTTGTCTTGGATTGGCTTGGCTTGACTGGCCTTTCCATGTTATGTCTTGTCTTGGCATGACTAGCCTTGCCTAGCCTTGTCTTTCCATGCATTGGCTTGCCATACCTTGCCTTGTCTTGCTTGCATCACCTTGCCTTGGCTTGGCTTGGCTTTCTTGGCCTTGCCATGTTATGTCTTCTCTTGCCATGACTACCCTTGCCTTTCCTTTTCTTTCCTTGGCTTGGCTTGCCTCGCTTAGCCTTGCCTTATCTTTGTTTTCCTTGCCTAACCTAGCCTTGCCATTCCTTCCCATGTGTTTCCCTTCCTTGATTCTCTTTCCATGCCTTTCCTTGCCTTGCCTTGCCTTGCTTTCCTAGTCTTTCCTTGTCATGCGTTTCCTTGCCCTACATTGTCTTGCATTGCCTTTCTTTGACTTTCCTTTCCAAGCTTTGACTTGCCTTGCCTTTACTTTTCCTTCTTGCCCTGTGTTACCATGCCTAGCCTTGCCTTTCCTTTTCTTGCCTTGCCTTGCCTTTCCTTGCCTTACCTTCCCTAGCCTAGTCTCTGCTTGCCTTGCCTTCCCATGCCTTGCCTTACCTTGTTTTTCCATGCCTTGCCTTTCCTTTCCTTGCTTTCCTAGCCTTGTCTTACCTTTCCTTGCCATGCGTTGTGTTTCCTTGCCTTGATAAGCGTTGCATTGCATTGCCTTGCCTTTCCTTTCCTTTCTTTGTGTTATCACTCCAAGAAACCCTTTGTGGTTGTAGACCAAAGGTGCTTGGTAACTTAAGAAATGAATGGATCAATGGGATAACTCAATTCAAGTATGGCATTCAGACATTCAAAATGGTAAACAAATAAACCAGTGCTCTCAAAGATTGATTAATCAGCAGATAAATTTTAAATGGGTGAAGAACAGATTGTAGCTAAACCAATACAATGTAGGGTCTAAGAGACAATAAAGAAACTAATTATCAGGCTATGAGCTAAACAATGGGATAACAACCATTCAAAGCTTGACAACACAGATAATAGTACATAAAGAATGATGGAAAACTGACAATCAAAATTGAAAGAAACCTGTGATCTGTATTAGCATTAAAAAGTCTGAGTACAATAGAGGCTTCCTGTATCCAGAACTGACCCCCCTTTTCTTTGATATCAAAAACATGCATTTATAGCCTCTTACAAACAATTTTAAGATCCTAAAAAGATGGATCAAATATTCTAAAAACATAAAATCAAATTAGATCCAAAATAATAGAAGATAATCCTGAATTAAGATCAATCTCATATCCTTTAAGAGTATTGATCTTTCTCAAACTCTGATGTGTGAAGATAACCTTCCAAGGCTCGTAAATGTTCTTTGATGATGATAGAATCAAATTTGCTATCTTTAGCAAAAACCAATGATTCTGTGCCCCAAAAATAGGCTCCTGATGTGATGATATTTAAAACTGTTGACTGACAAGATTTGTTCTAATATAGAACCCTCAATGCTAGAATTACCAAAATACGAATATTTTCAGGAATTGCTTGCACTAACACTGTAAAAGAGCCCTAGGTATCTTGACAGTTCCATAAGGCCTTCTGAAGAAGTGATCTGCATTTTTTCCACAACCAGGTTTATGTATAGTTGCTGTGTATTTACCGAGACCTTGTAGAGGTGTTGTGTATCTGCATGGTACACTTGCATAGTTTCCAATCATAATATTGGTGACATCTGCATTAGGTCCAATGAAAACCAATGATTTGATTTGGGTTGAGGATAATGGCAATGCTCTATTATTGTTTTTATTTTTAACAGAACTATCCCCTGTTCTGCAGCCTCCAGGGCTAGCTGCTGATGTTGTTCACTACAAACTTCCCGAGGTCCAAGATTACCATAGGGCTGCATTGCTGGATTGCCATCAAATAATCCCAGGCGCATATGCACAGTGAAAGAGTTGAATAGAGCCGTGTCTATAAAGGCTTCCTTCAGTTTCCCAACCTTCACTGCTGCTTCTGCATGATCCCGAGGAAAGATCCACAGTTGACATCCAATCCAGACTCCATGATATTTGCTACTGCTCTCACTGGAGTTGATGTCCAGTGCTGGGTGTTATAGAAATCCCTAAATGGATTAGATCTTGTACTAGCAAGAATTTGTCTTGAGTAATCATTGGGACCACTATGTTTTCCATTTTCAACTCCAATTTTAGTTACTGTTCAATTGGCATTTCCTGTTGATCATCAACAAATATATGAGCACTGGCAATTAGCATTTCGTGTTGATCTTGCAATGAAGTATCATCATTCAAATTTATAGATAAATTTTGCAATGGTTCACCAATGTTTCTTGCTTCCTCACAAGCTACAGATACATTGGAAAGAAGATTACTGGGTACATCTTTCACATCAGCTTCGAGAGAACCACTGGCCCACTTGGATGCTGAATCAATATATGCTAGATTCCCAATGTTTGATGCAGAATGCCCTTGACTTCTGCCCATAACATCTTGTCTCGAATAATGAAAAGATACAGCCTGTTTAACATCTGAAGTTTCAAACTGCTCTGGCTTCACTTGACCAAAATTCAGCTTATTGGACAAGGGCCATACCTGCTTGACTATTTCACTGGTAGGAGAAGAAAACTTTCCAAGTGGGGTATCCAGCGAATGAACAATAGAACTTTCACCTTTATCATCTCTGTATCTTTATAAAGTATGAAGCACACAAAATTTCCCACTGCTACGCACTTCGACGGGTTGTAAATTTGATGATGAGGAAAATTCTTATTAAGATCCTCACACATGGATGGAGGCATCTTTGCAATCTCTTTCCAGGAGAATAATGAGGAGGAGGAGGAGAAATCCACCTTTACCTTCTCAAATTTCCAAATAACCACCTCCTGCAAAAGCTTATCTCGAAAATTTCCCCATCTTTGAGTAAGTCCCATGTGACAAGAATCCGCGACCCGCAGGCGAGCATCTGAGAATCTGTCTGGTTCTTGAATTTAGTCATCTCAGGAGAAAATGACTAAGAAATGAAAGTCCCCTCTACCATGTCCCCAACATTTTGTTCAAGTTTTTTGCAAGTTAAATCTCAAGATCTTCTCCTTGCTCTCGATGCAACCATCTTTGATTCTCAGGAATATGAAAACCCAACATAATATCCAGTCCATTTGATGATGAGAATAACCAACAGTTGGTAAATTTCCATAATAACTATGGCTTGCCTCAATGCTCTGATTCTGATCGACCCACAAAACATTTGCACACAAATCATCTGCCTGCAAATCAGGTGTTTGACTATTTGCATTTAGAAAATAGCGTTGCACCTGTCTTTATTTTCCCTGATTGCATGCTATGACAGAGCACCTATCATTTTCCTTGTGGCATATTTGCATGGATTAGAGTTGTTAAGTGCTTGTAATTCGCCTTGACATATGGGTGCAATTATCTCATAGCTTGGTGCGCTGGATGCTAGGACTTAGGCTTCGACTATGTGCGTATGGTACCATATTGCTCAAAAAAGGGCCCGAAACTCACTATCTTCAACATTGCTGTTAATGTTCCTTACAAAGAGAGTCCTCGAAGGATTTTCCCCATAAGGATGCTTCCTACTAATAGAACCATTTGATCCACCTTGCTGAGAAGTTGGAACCCCACTGCTAAACAAATCAAAATCTTCACCTTTCTCTGCATGTTAGACTGGGTAATACAATCAAACTCATCAACAAGACTAGACAATAATTCATCAACATCAGGAAGAAGATTCCCGGAAAACAAAAATCTTATCCTCCTCCAATTGAGTTGTTGCAGTATCAACAAAGTGATCAGCTACAAAATCATGGAAAATAACATCAACTTGTTCTCAAAGAACTTGGAGAAGGAGCTTTGAAAACCAACTATTTTCCCATTAATGTTTGAAGAATCTAATCTGTCAAGAATCTTGTGATTTGCAGAAAATGAATATGGCATGTAGCTTGACATTTGGCGCGAGAAAGAAAAATCATTTTGAGCGCAATCGGGACTTTCACCAGCGCAAAGCTATTATTTTATGACTCACGCCCTATGGAAAGTGACAGCTTTCAACAACTAACCCACGAAAAATCAAAAGGAGCGTGCTGTTGAAAGATGGAAAAGTAATTTTTTGAAAGACAAGACTCACATAAATGAATTTTTTGACTCATTCTATCACTCAAAATGACGGTGCTATTTTGGGAGATAACATCTGGCTCCAACTGGGATGGAGACCTCCCAACGAGCTTTTTAAGAACCTAGTAGTTCCAGTAGCCTTTAGCATTGGGCATGGAGTCATTAAGCCTTTAGCACTGATCTCTCTGCAAACCTGTAGCTTTCATGCTGCCTGTTCTGCTTATTCAATAATAATTAAAAATGATCTATGTGCTCAATAAAGAGCTTATTTGTCTATCTACTCCTACATCTAGCCAATAGAAGTATATTTATCAAGTAAAACTGGATTTCCAATGCAGCCAAATGAGAAAGTGAATTACAGGAATCATGTTGAACCTTGACCCGAATAATAATAAAGACCATATCATGCAGAAGAAAGGTTTGAGAAGGTGAATAAGATAATCTTCTTCTGACATAAATATCATAACATTCATGCTGCTGAAAGAATCCAAAAAATCAGCAATAGGGTCTTCAAAACCATGAAAGAATACCTTTTTGAGCTGCTGCTCCAAATGACTGTGTTGCAGTTGCTCTTCGTTTCCTTCACAAAACTCATTGATGAATGTAGATTGCGGGATCTTTGCTGGAGGAAAATACGAAGTCAATTTCTGATCTGAACCTTTATACTGCCCTTCCTGCAAAAATCTGCAACAATCTGTCTTTGTTTGCAAATCTAAAAAATGTGAGCTTCCCATAACATATGCTGCAGATCCAAATCTGAGATTTAGGTCTTCATTGTTATTGAGATCAAAAGACCCATGACAAGTATCAATTACAGCATCAACACATTCATGCTCAGGATTCTCGTATTCTAGCTGAAGATTAGACAGTCCTTGCAAATCCAGAATTTGTAGGCTGTCCTCATCAATCTTTGTAGATCTGAAACTGTCACTTGCTAATCTGTCAATCTGCTCAACATCTTCAAAGTTTTCAGAAGAAAAAATATGATCTTCATCACAAGTTACAACAGTAGATGCGTTTGATATGATGTCAAAAGCATCACTAAGGTTATCATGGGGTGAATCATTGATCTCCTGACCATGATGAATAATATCCTCTACAGCAACAATTTTTTCATAATTGTTTAAATCTTTGTTTAGAATACTAAATTCATGACAACATTCTGGATAAAGAAGATCAGTTGAAAACTTGGTTTTTCAAAACAAATGGAAGGCAGCATGAAATTTTGCCAAAGAACTGATACTTGCATTAGGCAAAGATCGGTACCAATCACGAGCAATCCCTTCTAATGAAAAACAAAAGAGACGGATCTGAACATCCTCATGCTCTACCTGCAACCGATGCATGTAGTCATGAAAGTCCAACAAATGTTCAGGTGGAACTTCCCACTCTTCTCCTTGAAATCTAGGAAGACTGCTCTCCCATTCATCTCTAGTAGGTACTTCATTAGGGAAACCAACAATGCTCGAAAAATCACAGAACACATACCTCTTTTCTAAGATCTGATTCATTTATATACCAGTGGAGTCACCAACAGATTCGTCCTTCATGGAGTCGCCACTGAATTCGTCCTTCATGGAGTCGCCAGATAGATGATTACAACCGAAATAATGTCCAGGCTTTGTCTATCATCAAAGTTGGATCTATGTCATCTCCCAAGGAAGCTGAGCTTCGATCTCCTCTCCCCGGCAATGACGCCAATTTATTATCACTCCAAGAAACCCTTTGTGGTTGTAGACCAAAGGTGCTTGGTAACTTAAGAAATGAATGGATCAATGGGATAACTCAATTCAAGTATGGCATTCAGACATTCAAAATGGTAAACAAATAAACCAGTGCTCTCAAAGATTGATTAATTAGCAAATAACTTTTAAATGGGTGAAGAACAGATTGTAGCTAAACCAGTACAATGTAGGGTCTAAGAGACAATCAAGAAACTAATTATCAGGCTATGAGCTAAACAATGGGATAACAACCATTCAAAGCTTGACAAAACATATAATAGTACAGAAAGAATGATGGAAAACTGACAATCAAAATTGAAAGAAACCTGTGATCTGTATTAGCATTAAAAAGTCTGAGTACAATAGAGGATTCCTGTATCCATAACTGACCCCCCTTTTCTTTGATATCAAAAACAGGCATTTATAGCCTCTTACAAACAGTTTTAAGATCCTAAAAAGATGGATCAAATATTCTAAAAATAGAAAATCAAATTAGATCCAAAATAATAGAAGATAATCCTGAATTAAGATCAATCTCATATCCTTTAAGAGTCTTGATCTTTCTCGACCTCTGATGTGTGCAGATAGCCTTCCAAGGCTTGTAAATGTTCTTTGATGATGATAGAATCAAATTTTCTATCTTTAGCAAAAACCACTGATTTTGTGCCCCAAAAATAGGCTCCTGATGTGATGATATTTAAAACTGTTGACTGACAAGATTTGTTCTAATATAGAACCCTCAATGCTAGAATTACCAAAATACGAATACCTTCAGGAATTGCTTGCACTAACACTGTAAAAGAGCCCTAGGTATCTTGACAGTTCCATAAGGCCTTCTGAAGAAGTGATCTGCATGTTTTCCACAGCCAGGTTTATGTATAGTTGTTGTGTATTTATCGAGACCTTGTAGAGGTGTTGTGTATCTGCATGGTACACCTGCATAGTTTCCAATCATAATATTGGTGACATATGCATTAGGTCCAATGACAACCAATGATTTGATTTGGGTTGAGGATAATGGCAATGCTCTATTATTGTTTTTATTTTTAACAGAACTATCCCCTGTCCTGCAGCCTCCAGGGCTAGCTGCTGATGTTGTTCACTACAAACTTCCCGAGGTCCAAGATTACCATAGGGCTGCATTGTTGGATTGCCATCAAATAATCCCAGGCGCATCTGCACAGTGAAAGAGTTGAATAGAGCCATGTCTATAAAGGCTTCCTTCAGTTTCCCAACCTTCACTGCTGCTTCTGCATGATCCCGTGGAAAGATCCACAGTTGACATCCAATCCAGACTCCATGATATTTGCTACTGCTCTCGCTAGAGTTGATGTCCAGTGCTGGGTGTTATAGAAATCCCTAAATGGATTAGATCTGGCACTAGCAAGAATTTGTCTTGAGTAATCACTGGGACCACTATGTTTTCCATTTCCAACTTCAATTTCAGTTACTGTTCAATTGGCATTTCCTGTTGATCATCAAAAAATATATGAGCACTGGCAATTATCATTTCCTGTTGATCTTGCAATGAAGTATCATCATTCAAATTTACAGATAAATTTTGCAATGGTTCACCAATGTTGCTTGCTTCCTCACAAGCTACAAATACATTGGAAATAAGATTACTGGGTACATATTTCACATCAGCGTCGAGAGAACCACTCGCCCACTTGGATGCTGAATCAATAGATGCTAGCTTCCCAATGTTTGATGCAGAATGCCCTTGACTTCTGCCCGTAACATCTTGGCTCGAATAATGAACATATATAGCCTGTTTAACATCTGAAGTTTCAAACTGCTCTCGCTTCACTTGACCAAAATCCAGCTTATTGGACAAGGGCCATACCTGCTTGACTATTTCACTGGTAGGAGAAGAAAAATTTCCAAGTGGGGTATCCAGCGAATGAACAATAGAACTTTCACCTTTATCATCTCTATAGCTTTATAAAGTACGAAGCACACAAAATTTCCCACTGCTACGCACTTCGACGGGTTGTAAATTTGATGATGAGGAAAATTCTTATTAAGATCCTCACACATGGATGGAGGCATCTTTGCAATCTCTTTCTAGGAGAATAATGAGGAGGAGGAGGAGAAATCCACCTTTACCTTCTCAAATTTCCAAATAACCACCTCCTGCAAAATCTTATCTCGAAAATTTCCCCATCTTTGAGTATGTCCCATGTGACAAGAATCCGCGACCCGCAGGCGAGCAGCTGAGAATCTGTCTGGTTCTTGAATTTAGTCATCTCAGGTGACAATGACTGAGAAATGAAAGTCCCCTCTACTATGTCCCCAACATTTTCTTCAAGCTGTTCACAAGTTGAATCTCAAGATCTTCTCCTTGCTCTCGATGCAACCATCTTTGATTCTCAGGAATATGAAAACCCAACATAATATCCAGTCCATTTGATGATGAGAATAACCAGCAGTTGGTAAATTTCCATAATAACTATGGCTTGCCTCAATKCTCTRATTCTGATYGACCCACAAAACATTTGYACACAAATCATCTGCCTRCAAATCAGGTGTTTGACTATTTGCATTTAGAAAATAGCGTTGCACCTGTCTTTATTTTCCCTGATTGCATGCTATGACAGAGCACCTATCATTTTCCTCATGGCATCTTTGCATGGATTAGAGTTGTTAAGTGCTTGTAATTTTCCTTGACATATGGGTGCAATTATCTCATAGCTTGGTGCGCTGGATGCTAGGACTTAGGCTTCGACTATGTGCGTATGGTACCATATTGCTCAAAAAAGGGCCCGAAACTCACTATCTTCAACATTGTTGTTAATGTTCCTTACAAAGAGAGTCCTCGAAGGATGTTCCCCATAAGGATGCTTCGTACTAATAGAACCATTTGATCCACCTTGCTGAGAAGTTGGAACCCCACTGCTAAACAAATCAAAATCTTCACCTTTCTCTGCATGTTAGACTGGGTAATACAATCAAACTCATCAACAAGACTAGACAATAATTCATCAACATCAGAAAGAAGATTCCTGGAAAACAAAAAGCTTATCCTCCTCCAATTGATTTGTTGCAGTATCAACAAAGTGATCAGCTACAGCATCATGGAAAATAACATCAACTTGTTCTCAAAAAAATTGGAGAAGGAGCTTTGAAAACCAACTATTTTCCCATTAATGTTTGAAGAATCTAATTTGTCAAGAATCTTGTGATTTGTAGAAAATGAATACGTCATGTAGCTTGACATTTGGCGCGAGCAAGAAAACTCGTTTTGAGCGCAATCGAGACTTTCACCAGCGCAAAGCTATTATTTTATGACTCGCGCGTTGTGGAAAGTGACAGCTTTCAACAGCTAAGCCGCGAAAAATTAAAAGGAGCGCGTTGTTGAAAGCTGGAAAAGTAATTTTTTGAAAGCCAAGACTCACAGAAATGAATTTTTTGACTCATTCTATCACTCAAAATGACGGTGCTATTTTCGGAGATAACACTTTTAGTTTCCTTGCCATGTCTAGCCTTGCCTTTCTTTTGCTCTCCTAGCCTTGTCTTGCCTTGTCTTGCCATGCCATGCCTTGACTTGCCTTTCTTGCCTATCCTTCCCTTGCCTTTCCCTAACTTGTCTTGGCTTGGCCTAGCTTGGCTTGCCTTTCCTTGCCTTGTCTTGCCTTTCCCTTCCTTTCCTTCCCATGTATTTCCTTGTATTTCCATGCCTTCCCTTTCCTTGCCATGCCATGCCTTGCTTACCTAGCCTTGCCTTGCCTAGTCTTGCCATGCCTTGCATTCCCTTTCCTTGCCTTTCCTTGATATGCCTTGCCTTGCCTTGCCTTGTCTTTCTTGTCTTTCCATGCATTGGATTTCCGTGCTTTGCCTTGTCTCACTTGCATTGCGTTGTCTTGGCTTGGCTTGGCTTGCCTGGCCTTTCCATGTTATGTCTTGTCTTTCCATGACTAGTCTTGCCTTGCCTTGCCTTGCCTTGCCTTACCTTACATAGCCTAGTCTTTGCTTGCCTTGCCTTCCCATGCCTTTCCTTTCCTTGTCTTGCCATGCCTTGCCTTGCCTTGTCTTGATTTCCTAGCCTTGGCTTACCTTACCTTGCGATGAGTTGCGTTGCGTTCCCTTGCCTTTCCTTTCCTTGCTTTGAGTTTCCTTGCCATGTTATATCTTTTCTTGCCATCACTAGCCTTGCCTAGCTTTGCCTTGCCTTTTCTTGCCTTGCCTTACCTTACCTAGCCTAGTCTTATCTTGCCTTGCCTTCCCATGCCTTGCCTTGCATTGCTTTCCTAGCCTTGTCTTACCTTACCTTGCCATGCGTTGCATCGCCCTGATTTGCCAAGCGTTGCATTGCCTTTCCCTTCCTTGCTTTGAGTTGCCTTGCCATGTCTAGCCTTGCCTTTCTTTTGATCTCCTAGCCTTGCCTTTCCTTTTATTGCCATTCCTTTCCTTGACTTTCCTTTGCTTGCCTATTTTTCCCTTACCTTTCTCTACCTTGTCTTGGCTTGGCCTTGCTTGGCTTACCTTTCCTTGCCTTTATTTGACTTGTCTTGGCTTGGCCTTGCTTGGCTTACCTTTCCTTGCCTTTATTTGACTTGTCTTTCCTTGCCTTCCCCTGTCTTTCCTTGTCTTTCCATGCCTTTCCTTTCCTTTCCATGCCATGCCTTGCTTACCTAGCCTTGCCTTTCCTAGTCTTGCCATGCCTTGCCTTCTCTTTCCTTGCCTTGCCATGCCTTTCCTTTCCTTTCATTTCCTTTCCATGCCTTGCCTTGTCTTTCTTGTCTTTACATGCATTGGCTTGCCATGCCTTGCCTTGTCTTGTCTAGGCTTGGCCTGTCTGGCCTTGCCATGTTATGTCTTGTCTTGTTATTACTAGCCATGACTAGCCTTGTCTAGCCTTGTCTTTCCATGCATTGGCTTGCTTGCATTGCCTTGCCTTGCCTTGCCTGGCCTTGCCATGTTATGTCTTGTCTTGCCATGACTGCCCTTGCCTTGCCTTTTCTTGCCTTGTCTTGCCTTGACCTACCTTGCTTGCTTAGTCTTGCCTTGTTTTTGTTTTCCTTGCCTTGCCTTACCTTGCCTAGCCTAGACTTGCCTTTCCTTCCCATGTCTTTCCCTTCCTTGATTCTATTGCGATGCCTTGCCTTGCCTGTTGTCTTGCCCTACGTTGCCTTGCATTTCCTTGCTTTGAATTTCCTCACCAAGCTTTGACTTTCCTTGCCTTTACTTTTCTTGTTTTCCCTGTGTTTCCATGCCTGGCCTTGCCATGCCTTTCCATGCATTACCTTGCCTTACCTTACCTAGCCTAGTCTTCGCTTGCCTTGCCTTTTCTTACCATGTCTTTCCTTGCCTTACCTTGCTTGCCTAGCCTTGCCTTACGTTACCTTGCCATGCATTTCGTTGCCTTTCCTTGACAAGCATTGCATTGCATTGCCTTGCCTTTCCATTCCTAGTTGAGTTGCCTTGCCATGTCTAGCCTTGTATTTCTTTTATTCTCCTAGCCTTGCCTTGCATGTCTTGCCATGCCTTGCCTTGACTTGAATTTTCCTGCCTCAGTTGCCTATCCTTCCCTTGCCTTTCCTTACCTTGTCTTGGCTTGGCCTAGCCTAGCTTGCCTTTCCTTGCCTTTTTTTTCCTTGTCTTTCCTTGCCTTGCCTTTCCTTTTCTTGTCTTTCCATGGCTTTCCTTTCCTTGCCATGTCATGCCTTGCTTACCTAGCCTTGCCATGCCTTGCCTTCCCTTTCCTTTCCTTGCCTTGCCATGCCTTGCCTTCCCTTTCCTTTCCTTGCCTTGCCATGCCTTGCCTTCCCTTTCCTTGACTTGCCTTGACATGCCTTGCCTTGTATTTTGGCTTGCCATGCCTTGCCTTGTCTTACTTGCATTGCCTTGTCTTGGCTTGCTTGGGCTTGCCATGGTATGTCTTGTCTTTCCATGACTAGCCTTTCCTTGACTTTTCTTTCCTTGCCTTACCTTACCTATCCTAGTCTACGCTTCCATTCCCTTCCCATGCCTTGCCTTACCTTGTCTTGCCATTCCATCATTTGACTTGCCTTTCTTGCCTAGCCTTGCCTTACCTTACCTTGCCATGCGTTGCATTGCATTTCCTTGCTAAGTGTTTTGTTGTGTTGCCTTTCCTTTCCCTTCCTTGCTTTGAGTTGCCTTTCCATGTCTAGCCTTGGATTTCTTTTTCTCTCATAGCCTTGCCTTGCCTTGACTTGCCTTTGTTTGCCTTGCTTGCCTATTCTTCCCTTGCCTTTCCCTACCTTGTCTTGGCATGGCCTGGCTTGGCTTGCCTTTCCTTGCCTTTATTTTCCTTGTCTTTCCTTGCCTTGCCTTTCCTTCCCATCTCTTTCCTTGCCTTTCCTTGTCTTTCCATGCCTTTCCTTTCCTTTCCATGCCATGCCTTGCTTACCTGGCCTTAACTTGCGTAGTCTTGCCATGCCTTGCTTTCCCTTTCCTTGCCTTGCCTTGCCATGCCTTGCCTTCCCTTTCCTTTCCTTCCCTTGCCATGCCTTGCCTTGTTTTTCTTGTCTTTCCATGCATTGGCTTGCCATGCCTTGCCTTGTCTTTCTTGCATTGCCTTGTCTTGGCTTGGCTTGGCTTTCCTGGGCTTTCCATGTTATGTCTTGTCTTTCCATGACTAGTTTTTCCTAGCCTTGTCTTGCTATGCATTGGCTTGCCATGCCTTGCCTTGTATTTCTTGCACTGCCTTGGCTTGGCTTGCCTGGCCTTGCCATGTTATGTATTATATTGCTATGACTTCCCTTGCCTTGCTTGCTTAGCCCTACCTTGTCTTTGTTTTCCTTTCCTTGCCTTACCTTGCCTAGGCTAGCCTTGTCTTGCATTCCCACATCTTTCCCTTCCTTGATTCTCTTGCCATGCCTTTCCTTGCCTTTCCTTGCCCTGCTTTCCTAGCCTTGCCTTGCCATGCGTTTCCTTGCCCTATGTTTCCTTGCATTTCCTTACTTTGAATTTCCTTGCCAAGATTTGTCTTTCCTTGCCTTTACTTTTCTTGCTTGCCCTGTTCTTCCATGCCAAGCCTTGCCTTGCCTTACCTTACCTAGCCTAGTCTTCATTTGACTTCCCTTCCCATGTCTTTCCTTGCCTTGTCTTTCCATGCCTTGCCTTGCCATGCCTTGCTTGCCTAGCCTTCCTTACCTTACCTTGCCATGCATTGTGTTACCTTGCATTGCCTTTCCTTTCCCTTCCTAGCTTTGAGTTTCCTTGCCATTTCTAGCCTTGCCTTTCTTATTCTCTTCTATCTTTGCCTTGCCTTGAATTGCCTTTGCTTACCTATCCTTCTCATGCCTTTCCCTACCTTGTCTTGGCTTGGCTTGGCTTGGCTTGCCTTTCCTTGCCTTGTCTTGCCTTGACTTTCCTTTCCTTCCCATGTCTTTCCTTGCCTTTCCTTGTCTTTACATGCCTTTCCTTTCCTTTCCATGCCATTCCTTGCTTACATATCCTTCCCTTGCCTTCCCTTTCCTTTCCATGCCTTTCTTTCCCTTTCCTTTCCTTGCCTTGACATGCCTTGCTTTGTCTTTCTTGCCTTTCCATGCATTGGCTTTCCATGCATTGCCTTGTATTGGCTTGGCTTGGCTTGCCTAGCCTTGCCATGTTATGTATTTTCTTGCCATGACTAGCCATGACTAGCCTTCCCTAGCCTTGTCTTACCATGCATTGGCTTGCCATGCCTTGCCTTGTCTTGATTGCATTGCCTTGAATTGGCTTGTTTTGGCTTGCCTGGCCTTGCCATGTTATGTCTTGTCTTGCCATGACTGCCCTTGCCTTGCCTTTTCTTGCCTTGCCTTGCCTTGCTTTCCTAGCCTTTCCTTGCCATGTGTTGTCTTTCCCTACATTGCCTTGCTTTGACTTTCCTGTCCTTTTCTTTTCTTTCTTGCCTTGTGTTTCCATGCCTAGCCTTGCCTTGCCTTTGCTTGCCTTACCTTTCCATGCATTGCCTTTCCTTTCCTTGCCTTACCTTACCTATCCTAGGCTTCGCTTGCCTTGCCTTTCCTTGTATTTCCATGCCTTGCCTTGCCTAGCCTTGGCTTACCTTACCTTGCCATCTGTTGCGTTTCCTTGCCTTGCCAAGTGTTGCATTGTGTTTCCTTGTCTTTCCCTTGCTTTCTTTGAGTTTCCTTGCCATGTCTAGCCATGCCTTTCCTTGACTTGCCTTTGCTTTCCTTTCTTTCCTATCCTTCCCTTTCCTTTCCTTACCTTGTATTGGCTTGGCCTAGCTTGGCTTGTCTTTCCTTTCCTTGCTTTGCCTTGTCTTTCCTTGCCTTGATTTTCCTTTCCTTTCCTTGCCATGCCATTCATTTCTTACCTAGCCTTGCCTAGTCTTGCCATGCCTTGCCTTTCCTTTCCTTACCATGCCTTGCCTTGCCTTGCCTTTCCATGCCTTGCCTTGTCCTTATTTTCTTTCCATGCATTGAAGTGCCATGCCTTGCCTTGTCTTTCTTGCATTACCTTGTCTTGTCTTGGATTTGCTTTCTTTCCCTTTCCATGTTATGTCTTGTCTTTCCATGACTAGCCTTGCCTAGCCCTGACATTCCTTTTCTTTCCTTGCCTTACCTTACCTAGCCTAGCCTTCACTTGCCTTGCCTTGCCATGCCTTTCCTTGTCTTTCCTTTCTTGCCTAGCCTTGACTTACCTTACCTTGCCATGTGTTGTGTTTCCTTGCCTTGCCTTGCCTTTCCCTTCCTTGCTTTGAGCTGCCTTGCCATGTCTAGCCTTGCCTTTCTTTTTCTCTCCTAGCCTTGCCTTGCCATGCCCTGCCTTGACTTGCCTTTTATTGCCTTACTTTCCTATCCTTCCCTTGCCTTTCCCTACCTTGTCTTGGCTTGGCCTAGATTGTCTTGCCTTTCCTTGCCTTGCTTTGACTTGCCTTTCCTTTCCTTGCCTTGCCTTCCCATGTATTTCTTTGTCTTTCCATGCCTTGCCTTTCCTTGCCATGCCATGCCTTGCGTACCTAGCCTTGCCTTTCCTAGTCTTGACATGCCTTGCCTTCCCTTTCCTTGCCTTGCCTTCCCTTCCCTTTCCTTTCCTTGCCTTTCCATGCCTTGCCTTGTCTTTCTTATCTTTCCATGCACTGGCTTGCCATGCCTTGCCTTGTCTTGCTTACATTGCCTTGTCTTGGCTTGGCTTGGCTTGCCTGGCCTTGCCATGTTATGTCTTGTCTTGCCATGACTAGCCTTGACTAGCCTTTCCTTGCCTTTTCTTTCCTTTCCTTACCTTACCTAGCCTAGTCTTTGCTTACCTTGCCTTCCCATGCCTTTCCTTGCCTTGTCTTTCCATGCCTTGCCTTGCCTTTCCTTGCTTGCCTAGCCTTGCCTTACCTTACCTTGCCATGTGTTGTGTTTCCTTGCCTTGCCAAGCATTGTGTTGTCTTGCCTTGCCTTTCCCTTCCTTTCTTTGAGTTGCCTTGTCATGTCTAGCCTTACCTTTATTTTTCTCTCCTAGCCTTGTGTTGCCTTGTCTTTCTATTCCTTGCCTTGAATTACCTTTGCTTGCCTATCCTTCCCTTGCCCTTCCCTACCTTGTCTTGTCTTGGCCTGGCTTGGCTTTTCTTTCCTTTGGCTTGTCTTTCCTTGCCTTGCCTTTCCTTCCCATGTCTTTCCTTGTCTTTCCATGCCTTGCCTTTCCTTACCATGCCATGCCTTGCTTACCTAGCCTTCTCTTGCCTAGTCTTGCCATGCCTTGCCTTCCCTTTCCTTGACTTGCCATGCCTTCCCAAGATTTGACTTGCCTTGCCTTTACTTTTCTTGCTTGCCCTATGTTTCCATGCCTAGCCTTGACTTGCCTTTGCTTGCCTTGCCTTTATTTGCCTTGAATTGCCTTGCCTTGCCTTACCTTACCTAGCCTAGTCTTCGCTTGCCTTGCCTTGCTTGCCTAGCCTTTCCTTACCTTACCTTTCCATGCATTGTGTTTCCTTGCCTTGCCAAGCGTTATGTTGCGTTGCATTGCCTTTCCTTTCCCTTCCTTGCTTTGATTTGCCTTGCCATGTCTAGACTTGCCTTTATTTTTCTCTCCTAGCCTTGCCTTGCTTTGTCTTGCCATGGATTTCCTTTACTTTCCTTTGCTTGCCTATCCTTCCCTTTCATTTCCCTACCTTGTCTTGGCTTGGCCTGGCTTGGCTTGCCTTTCCTTGCCTTGCTTTGCCTTGTCTTGCCTTGCCTTCCCATGTCTTTCCTTGCCTTTCCTTGTCTTTCCATGCCTTTCCTTTCCATGCCATGCCATGCATTGCTTACTTTGCCTTGCCTTGCCTAGTCTTGCCATGCCTTGCCTTCCCTTTCCTTTCCTTGCCTTGCCTTGCCTTTCCTTCACTTTCCTTGCCTTGCCTTGACATGCCTTACCTTGTCTTTCCATGCCTTGCCTTGCTTGCATTGTCTTGTCTTGTCTTGGTTTGCCTGGCCTTGACATGTTATGTATTGTCTTGCCATGAATAGCCTTTACTAGCCTTGCCTTACCTAAGCTACCCTAGTCTTCGCTTACCTTGCTTTCCCATGCCTTTCCTTTCCTTTTCTTGTGATGTCTTTCCTTGCTTGCCTACCCTTGCTTTACCTTACCTAGCCATGCATTGCCTTGCCTTTCCTTGCCAAGCATTGCATTGTGTTTCCTTTCCATTCCCTTCCTTGCTTTGAGTTGCCTTGTCATGTCTAGCCTTGCCTTTATTTTACTCTCCTAGCTTTGCCTTACCTTACCTAGCATAGTCTTCGCTTGCCTTTCCTTACCTTGTCTTGCCATGCCTTGCCTTGTCTTGCCTTGATTTCCTAGCCTTGCCTTAACTTACCTTTCCATGCATTGCGTTGCCTTTCCTTGCCAAGATTTGTGTTGCCTTGCCTTGCCTTTCCCCTCATTTCCTTGAGCTACTTTTCCATGTCTAGCCTTACCTTTCTTTTTCTTTCCTAGCCTTGCCTTGCCTTGTCTTGCCACGCTTTGCCTTGACTTGCATTTTCTTGCCTTGCTTGTCTATCCTTCCCTTGCCTTTTCCTACCTTGTCTTGGCTTGGCTTGCCTTTCCTTGCCTTGCTTTGCCTTGCCTTTCCTTACCTTACCTAGTCTAGTCTTCGCTTGCCTTGCCTTCCCATGCCTTGCCTTGCCTTGTATTTCCATGCCTTGCCTTGCCTTGCCTTACCTTACCTTGACATGCTTTGCATTGCCTTGCCCTGCCAATCATTGCGTTGTGTTCTCTTTCCTTTCCCTTCCTTGCTCTTAGTTGCCTTGCCATGTCTAGCCTTTCCTTTCTTTTTCTCTCCTAGACTTGCCTTGTCCTTCCATGTCTTTCCCTAACTTGCCTTTGATTTCCTTTCTTGCCTATCCTTCCCTTGCCTTTCCCTACCTTGTCTTGGCTTGGCCTGGCTTGGCTTTCCTTTCCTTGCCTTTCTTTTCCTTTCCATGCTTTGACTTGTCTTGCCTTGCCTTGACTTGCCTTCCCATGTATTTCCTTGCCTTTCCTTGTCTTTACATGCCTTGCCTTTCCTTTCCATGCTATGCCTTGCCTTCCCTAGTATTTCCATGCCTTGCCTTCCTTTTCCTTACCTTGCCTTGTCATTCCTTGCCTTCCCTTTTCTTGCCATGCCTTTCCATGCCTTGCCTAGTATTTATTGTCTTTCCATACCTTGCCTTGTCTTGCTTGCATTGCCTTGTCTTGGCTTGGCTTGGCTTGCTTGGCCTTGCCATGTTATGTCTTTTCTTGCCATGACTAGCCTTGCCTAGCGTTGTCTTACCATGCCTTGCCTTGTCTTGCTTGCATTGCCTTGGCTTAGCTTGGCTTGGCTTGCCTGGCCTTAGCATGTTATGTCTTGTCTTGCCATCACTACCCTTTCCTTGCCTTTTCTTGCCTTGCTTGCCTATCCTTGCCTTGTCCTTGTTTTCCTTTCCTTGACTTACCTTGCCTAGCCTAGCCTTGGCTTGTCTTCCCATGTCTTTCCCTTACTTGATTCTCTTTCCATGCCTTGCCTTTCTTTCCTAGCCTTACCTTGCCATGTGTTGAGTTTCCCTACGTTGCCTTGCATTTCCTTGCTTTGACTTTCCATGCCAAGATTTGACTTGCCTCACCTTTACTTTTCTTGCTTGCCCTGTGTTGCCATGCCTAGCCTTGCCTTGCCTTTTCTTGCCTTTCCTTTCCATGCGTTGCCTTGCCTTTCCTGGCCTTACCTTACCTAGTCTAGTCTTCGCTTGCCTTACCTTCCCATGCCTTGCCTTTCCTTGCCTTTTCTTGCCTTTCCTTTCCATGCGTTTCCTTGCCTTTCCTGGCCTTACCTTACCTAGTCTATTCTTCGCTTGCCTTACCTTACCATGCCTTGCCTTGCCTTTCTTGCCTAGCCTTGCCTTACCTTACCTTTCCATGCGTTTCCCTTCCTTTCCCTTCCTTGCTTTGAGTTACCTTGCCATGTCTAACCTATCCTTTATTTTTCTCTCCTAGCCCTTCCTTGCCATGCCTTGCCCTAAATTTCCTTTGCTTTCGTTGCTTGCCTATCCTTCCCTTGCTTTTCCCTACCTTGTCTTGTCTTGTCCTAGCTTGGCTTTCCTTTCCTTGGCTTTCCTTGTCTTTCCATGCCTTGCCTTTCCTTGCCATGCCATGCATTGCTTACCTATCCTTGCCTTTCCTAGTCTTACCATGCCTTGTCTTCCCTTTCCTTGCCTTGCCTTTCCATGCCTTGCCTTTCCATGCCTTGCCTCGTCTTTCTTTTATTTCCTCAGATTCGCTTGCCATGCCTTG
>JZKD02S1996213.1:308323-328776 GCA_000966675.3 Picea glauca | reverse complement strand
GACACTTTGTTTACTAAAACACTAGAAGAGTGTTGTACTTGTTCTTGTTCTTTTTCTCGTTTCGGGAAGGTCAAGATGGTGAATGCATTGAAGCTTTAGGATAGGTTGGAAGCGGTTGCTTTCGTTGCTTGCCTATCCTTCCCTTGCTTTTCCCTACCTTGTCTTGTCTTGTCTTAGCTTGGCTTTCCTTTCCTTGTCTTTCCTTCCCTTGCCTTGCCTTGCCTTGCCATGCATTGCTTACCTATCCTTGCCTTTCCTATTCTTACCATGCCTTGTCTTCCCTTTCCTTGCCTTGCCTTTCCATTCCTTGCCTTTCCATGCCTTGCCTCGTCTTTCTTTTATTTCCTCAGCTTCGCTTGCCATGCCTTGCCTTGTATTGCTTGCATTGCCTTGTCTTGTCTTGGCTTTCCTTGTCTTGCCTGGACTTGCCATGTTATGTCTTCTCTTGCCATGACTAGCCATGACTAGTCTTGCCTAGCTTTGTGTTTCCATGCATTGGCTTGCCATGCCTTCCCTTGTCTTGTTTGCATTGTGTTGGAAGCCAATTCACATTTTTATACTACCTTATAAGTTTCCTACACCAATGTTTTGCAAACCTTAATTTTCGTTGCAATTCTCAAATAAAACGACACTTTTATTTTTTGCGCTATTTAAACACTTACCTTTCTTCCTGTTTTCACGACTGCAAGCGTGAAAACTTGGTTTTCGAAGTCACATTAAAATCGTCACTGAATTGTCATTATCATTCTTGTCGATATGCCCATTACGTTTGCATTTTACTTATCATTATACAGTTGGCAAGACCTCTTGATCTATACTCATTTGACATTCTTTGATTGATTATACAGTTTCGTTTCATGAGTGTTTGAGTTTGTGATGCACTGGTGATTGGATTTACATGTTCTTTGATTGATCTACTTGATCATTGGTATCATAAAAACACATTGGTGTTATGATTAAACTCTTGGTATGAATCATTCTATACAACGAATGTCACATAGTCAAACCCTTGGTATTGGTTTCGATTCATTTGTTTGGTTTTGAAACTATAACTATTGCTCGCGTGAATGATTAATCCACTTACCAAAGGTTTCGGTTGATTGATTAAAGTGGCATGGTTGTAACACATATGCGTTGTGATTTGAATAGTTGTAAGCGCCGACGGTTGTACCATGGTAATGACTATTCTGCATGGGCAGAAATAGCTCCACCACCTTCACACGATATGTCATTAATGTTTACCCCTATCCCTGTTTCACCCTTGCTAGTATCGGGTAAACCTGTGACCATTCTCCTCCTGTGTATGTTGTGATTCAAACCCCGGATCGTTCACATCATTCACCGTGTGGTCCACTCTATGGCACCGGTGGTGCGAATTGAGCCGAACAACAATCAAGCTCTGTTACTCTTTGATAACGCCCAGAAAGATTTAGAGGATAGTGGTTGGCTCACGTTTGTATAGAGGTTCGAGGGTTTTAATCTATTTTTTGCACAATAATTTGCCCTTACCTTTGATGGGTGTAGGGCCAAAGTAGGTGACATTCATCTTGAAACCAGTGAAGAGTTCATTAGCTCTGCCACAGGATTAGCAGCCATGGGCCAACGATGGTTTAAAAACTCTAAAGTTGATGAGGTGCCATGGCCATTACTATTCGAATCATGAAAGGTCACATCCTGTGAAAAAGGTATGCCTATTTCTACGCTTAAACCAATGTGGCATGATATTTTGATAGTGGTTAAACAATTTGTGACCTGTGAGGGTCGGTATGGATTGGTTTTTATTTATCACCTTCGACTGTTAATGAATTTTATGGGTTATCCATTGAACATGACATTTTATTTCTAGCATAGTATTTACAAAATGGCTAAGAGGTTTAAACGAGAAAAGGCTGCTAGTATCTTGTTTCACCATGTCTTGATTAGACTCATCGTCGTTCATCATTTAAACCTCCACGACGATAATTGGCAAGCTTTTCTCTCTCAGAATGGCTTTGTTGATTCAGATTCTGTCCAAATCGATAAGTCTGTGGTCAGTGAGACTAAGGTCAGGCCACCCGTGCCTTTTCATGCCCTTCTACCCTCTCCCAAAGCCTCAGTCTCCCCTGATATCGACCTACCCGACATTATAACAAACAAAGTTGAGGCTGTTAAAAATCCTGTGAGCAAGAAGGTCAAGGGTAACCCTAATGTCGACGACAAAGGTAAAAAGAATGCTCAGCTGATATCGAGACTTTCTCGGAATAAACCTAAACCTAGTGTTGATCAAAACCCCGTAGTCCTCAGCGAAGAGTTAGACTCAGATATCGAGCGCTTCCTGGCTGGAGAGTATCCCTACTCCCATGGCTTATGCTCCAAGCCACCCTATGACTTCGTTTCTAATTTGTACCCATGCCTAAAGAAAAATCCTAGCTACCCAGGGATCAAGCTACCTAATGAAACCCTCGGTGATTTAAACAAACCCTCACCTGCAATTTTGAAACCCACAACATGTGTCCAATGTAATGTGTGGCCGGAACGCTACTATACCGACGTTTCCTTATTACAGTCGAAAATCAAATCATTGGAAAACCAAGTTACAGTGTTGACAAGTGAAAGGGACAAGCTTCAAGTTAATGACAAGAAGCAAAAAACCACTGGTTCCATCGTATTTAGGAATGTCGAATCGGCTACAACCTTCGTCAATTTCAGACTATCATAATCGAAGCCGTTTCATATTGTCCATGTATGATTTTCATTTTCAATTTCGTTTTATGAATTGCTTGAATTAATATAATGACTCGAATTTTGATTTTCGATTAGCTCTGTCCATTATTCAAATGACTCTGTCATAATTTGATTATCAAAACGGTTATACAATAGATTCATCCTACTAAAATTAAATGTACATATGATTTGGTTATGCAATTTGTCGTGCCCAGTTTAGTACAAGCAATTCATTGATTTTGATAGTCGATTCGGTTTGATTCTAATTAGTTTAGTTTGCTCCTAATAAACTCAAAACGACTTTGTTCTGTATTGAATTACTATTCACGATTGGATTTTAATTATCTTTGACCTATGCAAAAGATCTGCTTGCTATAATCGTGGATTTGTGTTGATTCATAACGGCTGTAACAAACACAAACTGTTTCAATTCGTTTTGATTTGATTGATGCATGTCTTGAGTCTACACGATTGCCTATTTTGAGTTAGATTAATATCGAAAGTAGATTTGATACTGCGTTCTTGGTTTTGATTTTCAAAAAAGATTTTGTCGTTGTTGAATTCGTGTGAGAAAACTCAGCTAATAGTTCGTTTTTGAAATTGATTCAAGTAATGATTTCGTTGAATGTCAATCGATTTTGTCTGCCCCCAATTGGCAATAACAAACGATTGAACAAGTCCTACAGATCCTGTTATCAACCGATTAATTCCACTATGATTTCGTTTGTGATAATTTACATACCAGTTTTGATTTGATTCGCTAATAGCATGGATTGTTTGTTTATGTTTAATAAAGTGCTATCAATTTGAGAAAACGATTCTGTTGATTTGGTTTGGATTCGAAGTGATCTTGTGGATAGATGAAGCAATTATTTGTGTTGATTTCAATTGGTTCATGAAACGATTTCATTGTTGTTGAGTTATCCAATACGATTCTGTTAACCCGAATTGGTGATAACGAATCAAACAGAGTGTGTCCATCTCTGTTATCATTTGGGTGAATACAATTTAGTTTATTCAATTAGCATAACAACTTTTGACTTGAATGATTCATTTGTTTTCAAATAGCAATTAGATATTGGTTTGATAGTTTGAATTTAATTCTTTGAGTTTGAATTGGTTTTAAAAACGATTCTGTGTTTGATTTAAACGAGCTACAAAATCGCAAGATTCTGTAGCTAGTCTTTAAAATTAGATTTTTATCAATTCTATCTGCAAAATATCCTCTAATATTGTCTATTTTTGTCCTTGTTCAGGTACATACAAATTGCAATGGTCAATTTGGGCACGCTGTGACAATATAGGAGATATTTGTGTGATGAAGTTTTTATTTTTAAGTTGTTAGTTTGAGTTAGAGATAGAAACTTGGGATATTTTCTCAGATTTGTGTAAACAATTTTGATAACTTCCACATGGATGTTTTACCCTATGGGAGGTATTTAAATACTTGTTACTTTTTGTAATAATCATCATCCTCACTGTGGGAGAACCAGACTATGGATTTATGATTCAGAGTGAGACGAAAGTTGATGTCTTGTAACAGCTTTCGCTTTCAATATATCAAACTTTTGTTTCAAGTTTAATGCATATCAGTTTGCAGTTGATTATAGACTACTTTAGCTATCATAATCTATTGCAGGATGATGTGATTTGATTAAAGTGTTATCCATATCTGATCTCTTTCATTATTTAAGAGCACATCAATTACTTTGTTTTAGTTAATGAATGACAGATTTCTCTTCTTTGTTAATTGAATCATTTTGTATAGATCTTTGCATGCAGATTTATCTAACTGTGAAGATTTATAAATCATAAGATTGCTGTGAATTTTTTATGTTTTGTTTGTCCTGTAATCATATCTGAAGAGCACAACTGCTTCTAGTTTACGAGAATCTCATGGATAATCCGGTGCGGGTTTCCTCCCTCCGATCAGCTAAGACAATCATTGCATACACAGGACAAACCTGGAGCGTTACTTCAGGTCAGTTTGTTATTTAGTATTTAATAGTCAATTTGTTAGTATAGTATAAGTAGTTTAGTTAGATATATGTATAGTTTAGATTTGTAGTTAGAAGTTAGTATTTTAGTTGCTTAGTTTAGATAGATATTTTTCAGTTTATTTCTTTTTCATAAAATCTTAAAAATCAAAAAACAATAGCTCTCGTTGTTTTAGGACAGAATATAAATGAGTTTTTTTTCAAGTTTTCATTCAAATCTGTATATTGTAAATATTTTACATTAGTGATTAAGATTTAATTCTGTTAGTAGTTAGATATTTATTTTATTAGAGTTATTATAGTATTAGATAGTAAATTGTATATATTAGTAGTTTAGATTTGTTTATTAGTTTGTTTAATTTTTGTTTTTATTTAGATTAGTTAGTTTAGAGTAGTTTTCTTTTTTTTTCAAGGACTTAGATCGGCTAATGGAGCCGCTAAACCTGTCAAGGTGGTTCATCCCAAACAACTTGGGTTATTTAGACAACCTCGGACCAGTTCCACTCTTCCAGTTGACGGACGGTCAATTTCTCCCGTCAACAAATGGCGCTAGAAGGAGAGCCTGAAATTAATTAATGGCACGAGGCGGTCGTAAGACTCCTCCACCACCTAATCGCTCACATATAGTGACAAGAATTCATTCGAACGTTAACATTCCCCTTCAAACAACAACCACATCAAACGACGATCCACGGGTCACAGTAGAGCCAGTAACCCCAAATCCTATAGGGGGTGACATACAAGAGATTGTCCGTCAATCTCTCATAAGAACTCATAGTGACTTAGCCCGTTTGAGGCAACCAAACCATCCATTGGACCAACCTTTAGACTTCTCTGATATCAGAGAACAACTCGGAGGCACTAACCTCACTGTGAACCCTACAGATCCAACCCTCAATCCTGCTGCAGGAGGATCTAGAATACCTCCCTCACCACCTCCATCATCTCCTTCCTCTTCTGGAGGAGATTCCTCTGACGAAGGTAGTTCCCCTTCTCAGCCTTCCACACCCACTACACCAATGGCCAAACAGAACAATGTTGCTAGACCTTGGCTCGATCAGGATGCCGTAGCTGTACCTGGAGCTCAACATCCCTTGCCTAAACATCTGGAGAAATGGCTCCCCAAGTTTGACCCTGACTCAAAACAGATCGCTGAAGATCACATTAAAAAATTTATGTTAGCCATAAGACTCCGCAATGTCGAGCATGAAGACGTAGTCTGTAGGTTGTTCCCCTATACTTTCGAGGGAAATGAATCTACATGGTACTTTACCCAACAGCCCCATACCATCGTGTCTTGGGAAAAGTTTGAGTCATGCTTTTTGGAAAAGTTCGGAGACGGTAAGCCTCCGGAAGTCCTAGTCATGGACCTTTCTAGCTTAAGAATGAACCCAAAATAAAAAGTCAAAGACTTTAATCAAAGATTCTTAACACTTAAAAACCGAATCCCTACAGATTCCATGCCCGTTGAGAATATTATAATAGCATACTACACTAAAGCTTTGCATCAAAGTATAGCTATATGGGTTAAACGATCTAAGAAAGCCACGTTGTTAGAAGCCTTCGAGGAGGCCATCCAGATTGAAAAAGACATACTTAGTCTTAAACACTCTACTAGCAACGAAACAGAGACTAGTCCTTCTTCCAAAAAGAAGATCCAAATCCTCCCTAGACCTACTCAAGGTAAAACACAACTTGAAAGCTATGATTTAGAAAACTTAACTAAAGTTGTTCAAAAATTGTCAAATCAAGTTATAGACTTAAAAAGGATGACCGAAGAATCTTCTTCGAGAAAAGGGCCTTACAAACCCCCATTCCGAAAGCCTTTTCCCACCAACCGACCTAGTCCAACCACCGAAGGCCTTAATCTAGAAAGACTACAATGCGCCCTTCAAACAATTCTAGAAGCCCAAGATAACTTGATGCCTCCTGAGATTCCTGAGGAGGTAGTTGAAAAAGAGACAGTTCAAGAAGAGGAGTCTTCTCCAAACATTTTTGGACACTTCTCGGATAGCATCTTTCAAGCTAACTTCGAGACAGTACATCCCTATAATACTAGGAGTAAGACAACAAACAAACCTTCTGCCGAAAACACTACAACTTCGCCTCCAAAGCAATCTAAACTAGCTGAGACTAAACAGAGTAATGTGAACCCCAACTTAGATTATGATGTAGTTGAAGATCTTAAAAAGTTGAGAGCTAACATTTTTGTTTATGAGTTATTGAAATTTCCATTTCTGCTACAAAAAATGTTACAGAATATCTCAGAGATTGGCCAAAATGGTAATTCAAGTGGAAACAAGGTTGTGCAGAACAAAGCTCCGCAGAAGACTTCCACTAAAAACAATAATGTTCCTCAAGATAAGGGAAGCCTTCCCGTAAGTAATGTAAATAATGTAGATAAAGTAGCTTTAGAAACTGCGAGTAAAAAGCCACAAACTACTACCCTTAGCACTCGCAAAAATGTACCTCCATTTTTGTTAACTTTCGAAATCTTTAATAGAAATGTGCACAATTGTGTGGTAGACTCAGGAGCATCATCCAATGTGATGCCATGGTCTATGCCAGAAGATTAACACTGAAGTTGAGCCCTCTACCTTAAAAATCATACAACTTGATCGGACTAATGTTAAAGTTATAGGCGAACTAAAGAATGTGCTTATAAGATTATCGTCTAACCCCAAGGTTCATCAAGTCATTGATATTATTGTTGTGGATATTCTAGAAGTGTATGGTCTATTTTTAAGCAGGGACTGGTCGGAGCAGCTACATGGCTATTTCGCGACAGATTGGTCTCATCTATGGCTTCCAGAGAACAACAAGCCCAACAAGATCAAGGTAAATCGTGAGCGCTACCTTAAGTTCATGGTCACAGATTTGAATGATCCCAACGAACCATTTTCACCTTCTGTTGATTCACTCGAAGTACAAGGGATGGACACCTTTTTCGACAATTTCATGGCCGAGGCTTCAGCTATCACCAATCCAGAACAACAGTCCGATATTGTAGCATATATGCAACCAATAGCTTCCACGCAACGGTCTCATGTACCTGATGAAAATCAAATTTGGTCTCCTTTTTTTGACAGGTCAAAGTCCAAAGAAGGAGCTGGCACAGGTTGCATCATTATCGATCCGACAAGTAACAAAACATTGATTGCATGTAGGTTAGAATTTGAATGTACTAACAACACTGCAGAATATGAGGCTTTACTGCAAGGTCTCAGAAAATCTTTAGATATGAACATTCAAAATTTGACCATCTTTGGCGACTCTAAAATAGTGGTTAGACAGGTAAGAGATTATATCCACTGTCTATCTCCGCATCTCAAAATCTACTAATCTGAGGTATGAAATTTAATGAATAAATTTTATGCTTTCAATATAAATTCTATTCCTAGATTGAATAACTCTGAAGCAGATCTATTAGCTAACGTAGCTTATAAACTCTTTCCTGCAGAAGGCTTGTCCCCAGATGCATTCTTCATTGAGTTGTTGTTCAGGCCATCAATGCCCGACAACATCATGAACTGGAGAGTCTTTGACGACGATCACTAGATTATTAACTTTCTGCACATGGAAGAAACTTTTCAAGGCGCAGTAATAGACAAACGCACGATGACAATCTGCGCGATTTCACGGTAATACCAGATCTGAGAACTCCTGAATATTCATCGGACATGGTAAATTCGATCCCTAAATTTGTAGTTAGATTAGAGAAATTTTACGATCTTCAAGATAAATTTAAAAAGTCGGTCAACTGTAAAACCAATAGTTCCTCGTTATCTTATGAAAAAGTAAACTTAGGAACTAATGACAATCCGCGGTGAATTAATTTAAGGGTAGGATGTTCTGAACAAGAAAAAGTTGCATTTATTAAATTGTTCAAAGAATTTAAAGATGTCTTTGCATGGAAGTATGATGACCTTAAAACTTTCGACCCTAACATCATACAACATGTCATTCCTATGAAACCCCAAACCCTACCCTTTCAACAAAAATTGAGAAAAATGCACCCTAAGCTCGAACCGACCGTTCAAAAAGAGTTGAATAAGCTCCTAAGTGCTAAGATAATTTTTCCTCTTAGGCACACTCAATGGGTTTCTAACCTTGTCCCTGTCCGGAAGAAAAGTGGGGAAATCCGACTCTACGTCGATTTCCGAAACCTCAATAGAGCGTCTGATAAAGACAACTATCCTGTCCCACCCATGGAACAGATCCTTCAACATGTATCTGGTTCTGAGAGGCTATCCTTACTGGATGGTTTCTCGAGGTACAACCAAGTCTTGATGTCTCCACCAGACCAACTTAAAACTACCTTCCATACCCCGTGGGGCACTTATGCTTATCGAAAAATGCCATTTGGATTGATTAATGCCGATGCCACTTTCCAGAGAGAGATGGACATTGCTTTTCGAGGCCTAATCAATCAGTCCATCATAGTTTACTTAGATGATGTTACGGTATTCTCTAAAAACAAAACCGATCATCTAGCTCACTTACGAGCCGTTCTACAACAATGTTGTAAATACAGCATCTCTTTGAATCCTAAAAAATCCATCTTTGCAGTAGAACAGGGTAAACTCTTGGGATTTATTGTGTCAAGCGAAGGGATGATTATCGACCTTGAAAGGACTCAAGTCATCGCAAAACTTCCCCCTCCTACGTCCAAAAAATATATGCAATCTTTCTTAGGCCAGATTAACTTCGTGAGGATATTCGTCCCCAGTTTCTCCGAAATGGTCAGGACTTTACAGAATTTAATTAAGAAAGACACCCAATATCACTGGGGACCCCTAGAAAATCAAGATTTTAATGCAATAAAGAAGGCCATAATAGACGCTCTGTCTCTCATGAGCCCCGACTTTTCTCAAGACTTTACACTCTACACTTTTTCTTCTGACCGTTCCTATGCCGTTGTCTTAACTCAAAAGAATGTCGAGAACGATGAAGTACCCATTGCCTTTATGAGCTCTGCTTTCAAAGGCGCTGAACTTAATTACCCAACAGTAGATCGACAAGTCTACGCTGTTTTCAAAGCAGTCAAGCATTTCCGGTCTTATCTTTTAAAATCAAGGACGAAAGTTATTGTCCCTTACCCATCCGTCGGGAACCTGTTAGTGCAGAAGGAACTAAGAGAAAAGAGGGCTAACTGGGTCACTTCCTTGCAGGAGTACAACTTAGAAATTACCCCAGCTCAAATAGTATGAGGCCAAGGGTTATGCAAGTTAGTCGTTGATTCAACAGCAGGACAACAAGAAGAAAGCGAGACGTCAAACCTAGGACAACACGATCAAAATGCAATCTGTTGCGCGCAAAACTCTGTCAGTCCTTGGTATGACGATATAAGATTATGTCTTGAACATGGGTTAGCCCCCCGTCACTTGAACCCCGCTAAAAGAAGAGCGTTGAGATTAAAATATGCCTCCTTTCATTTGGTTAATGGTATCCTGTTTTGTCAAAGTTTTGACGGTGTAATGATGCGTTGTCTTGAGAAAGACAAAGCAGAAAAAGTCTTACTAGAGTTGCATGCAGGAGAATCTGGTGGTCATTTTCTTGGTGACACCACTGTCCATAATGTTTTAAGAGATGGTTATTACTGGCCCACGCTTTTTAGATACGCCCATACCTTGTGTCGTAAGTGTATCATGTGTCAAAAAGCATCAGGGCGGTTACAAAAACCAGTCTTTCCTTTGCAGCCCGTTTCAGTAGACTCTCCTTTTCAGCAGTGGGGCCTTGATATCATAGGTTCAATCAATCCCCTGTCCTCACATCAACATAATTTCATCATAACAGCCATAAATTACTTTACCCGGTGGTCTGAAGCTGTCGCGTTAAGAACTGTGAACACCAGTAAGGTAATTGCCTTTCTAAATTCGAACATCATCACTCGTTTTGGTATCCCTGACTGTTTAGTATTCGACAACGCTTCTTACTTTTCCTCTCTTGAGATGAGTGAGTTCTCTTTGGAAAAAGGAATTAAATTGAAGTATTCTGCTAGCTATTACCCCCAGGACAACGGATTGGCGGAATCAACAAACAAGAACTTGATTAAAATCATCAAGAGAACGGTGGCTCAGAATCACAAAAAATGGCACAATTCACTGTTAAACGCGCTCTGGGATGATAGGGTAACGCCAAAAGATGTTGTAGGTAACTCCCCCTTTTTTCTCGTTTATGGAAGAGAAGCATATCTGCCACCTCACATTCTTCTTCCTTCACTATAGTTGTCACAAAAAATCCAAGAAGAAGATTGTCTCCCTTTAGAAAACTGAATTAACGCTTTGATGAAGCTAGAATAGGTAAGAGCCCAAGCTAAACGTAAGTTAGATCAGCATCAATTATTGGTTAAAAGCTGGTTCGATTCTAATTCTGCTTCTGATAGGAATTTCGAAGTAGGTGACCTCGTCTTGAAATGGGATAAACCGCATGAGGGAAAGGGAGAGCACACGAAATTTCAAAACTTATGGCTTGGACCATTTTTAATTGCTGAGAAGTTGGGTCCCAGCTCTTTTCGATTGCAAAATCTAGAGGGGCAGCCTGACACCTATCCGGTGAATGTCCAAGCCTTGAAAAGATACTTTGCTTGATGACAACCCTTGTACATTATGTACATATTTTTCTTTTTGTTTGCTTCTCTTGTTTTTGATTCCTCCTTTGAGTTTATCAGCTTGTGTTTTTAGAAATACACATACCTGTATACTGAGCTATTCAAACAAATAAAACATAAAATTCCTTCGCTGAAATAACTGCTAAGAAAATGGTATAAACGTCAATTGTATACTTCTGAAATTTACATCTGTGATTGGCAAAAATTTGTTATTTGAAAGAAGTTAACTGATTTCAATCTCTAACATAATCTTGTTGGGATCATCCATTATCTCTTTACGTTGTCCCTATTCCTTAAGGGAATGACTCAGAAGATGTCTCCCTGCCTTAGGAAGTTGCTTCTGTAAATGAAACATCTCTAGATCTTAGTAAAGGACAGTTCTAAAAAATTCTGCTGAGGTCTGAAAAAAATATGTTAAAATATCATAATTTTCAGCGTCACCCCGCTCAACTATATATCTTTGAAAAAGAAAACAAAATAAATCATTAATAGAGTTGTGGGAAGTGCTTGTAAACCCGCCGGGATGCTGAACAGGTCTACTGGTAGCGGGTAAATGCATGCATGGCGCCAAGACAACTTTGTCGGGTTACTGAACAGGCCCGCTGGTAGCGAAGCAATGTCGGGTATATGAAAATTTGCAAATAAGAAACCTCTTAACCATAAAATGTCCTTTATTCTGATCTAGAACTTCTTGGCAGGATACAGATGTCAGAGTGGGTTAAATGGCAACCTTGTCGAGGCTATGGACGCCTGCTGGCAGCAGTGGCTCTGTCATCAATATTGGAGATTTTATCTTTAATATCGCAACTCGCTTGTCTTGAGACTGTTATTAGCTTTCATCCTTTAAACACTGCTGGAATATTTGGTTAATGATGATGTTTACATGATTTTCTGGTTGTTATTTTTGAGTTAGAATTTTTCTCGTTATCCTAATCTGAATTTGTTCTTTTGGCAAAGATAACTGCTTCTACCAGTGTGTCGCCATTGTTGGCAGCCAATTCACATTTTTCTACTACCTTATAAGCTGCCTACACCAGTGTTTTGCAAACCTTAATTTTCGTCACAATTCTCAAATAAAACAACACTTTTATTTTTTGCACTATTTACACACTTACCTTTCTTCCTGTTTTCACGACTGCAAGTGTGAAAACTTGGTTTTTGAAGTCGCATTAAAATCGTCATTGAATTGTCGTTATCATTCTTGTCGATATGCCCATTGCATTTACATTTTACTTATCATTATACAGTTGGCAAGACCTCTTGATCTGTACTCATTTGATATTCTTTGATTGATTATACAATTTCGTTTCATGAGTGATTGAGTTTGTGATGCACTGGTGATTGGATTTACATGTTCTTTGATTGATCTACTTGATCATTGGTATCATAAAAACACATTGGTGTTATGATTAAACTCTTGGTATGAATCATTCTATACAACGCATGTCACATAGTCAAACCCTTGGTATTGGTTTCGATTCATTTGTTTGGTTTTGAAACTATAACTATTGCTCGCGCGAATGATTAATCCACTTACCAAAGGTTTCGATTGATTGATTGAAGTGGCATGGTTGTAACACATATGCGTTGTGATTTGAAAAGTTGTAAGCGTCGGCGGTTGTACCATGGTAATGACTATTCTGCATGGGCAGAAATAGCTCCACCACCTTCACACGATATGTCATTAATGTTTACCCCTATCCCTGTTTCACCCTTGCTAGTATCGGGTAAGCCTGCGAGCATTCTCCTCCTGCGTATTTTGTGATTCAAACCCTGTCTCGTTCACATCGCTCACCGTGTGCTCCTCTCTATGGCACCGGTGGTGCGAATTGAGCCGAACGACAATCAAGCTCTGTTACTCTTTGATAACGCCCAGAAAGATTTAGAGGATAGTGGTTGGCTCACGTTTGTACAGAGGTTCGCAGGTTTTAAACTATTTGTTGCACAACAATTCACCCTTACCTTTGATGGGTGTAGGGACAAAGTAGGTGAAATTCAGCTTGAAATCAGTGAAGAGTTCATTATCTCTTCCACAGGATTAGCAGCCACGAGCCAGCGATGGTTTAAAAACTCTAAAGTTGATGAGGTGCCATGGACATTACTGTTCGTATCACGAAAGGTCACATCCTGTGAAAAAGGTATGCCTATTTCCACGCTTAAACCAAGGTGGCATGATCTTTTGATAGTGGTTAAACAATTTGTGACCTGTGAGGGTCGATATGGATTGGTATTTCTTTATCACCTTAGACTGTTAATGAATTTCATGGGTTATCCATTGAACATGCCATTTTATTTCCAGCGTAGTATTTACAAAATGGCTAAGAGGTTTAAACGAGAAAAGGTCGTTAGTAGCTTGTTTCAACATGGCTTGATTAGACTCATCGCCATTCATCATTTAAACCTCCACGACGATAATTGGAAATCTTTTCTCTCTCGGAATGGCTTTGTTGATTCAGAGTCTGTCCAAATCGATAAGTCTGTGGTCAATGAGACTAAGGTTGGGCCACCCGTGCATTTTCATACCCTTCTATCCTCTCCCAAACCCTCGGTCTCCTCTGATATCGACCTACCCAACATTATAACAGACAAGGTTGAGGCTGTTAAAAATCCTGTGAGCAAGAAGGTCAAGGGTAACCCTAATGTCGACGAAAAAGGTAAAAAGAATGCTCGACTGATATCGAGACTTTCTCGGAATAAACATAAACCTAGTGTTGATCAAAATCCCATAGTCCTCAGTGAAGACTCAGACTCATATATCGAGCACTTCCTAGCTGGAGAGTATCCCTACTCCCATGGCTTATGCTCCAAGCCACCCTATGACTTCATTTCTAATTTGCACCCGTGCCTAAAGAACAATCCTAGCTACCCAGGGATCAAGCTACCTAATGAAACCCTCGGTGATTTAAACAAACCCTCACCTGCAATTTCGAAACCCATAGCGTGTGTCCAATGTAATATGTGGCTGGAACACTACTATACCGACGTTCCCTTATTACAGTCAAAAATCCAATCATTGGAAAACCAAGTTACAGTGTTGACAAGTGAAAGGGACAAGCTTCAAGTTAATGACAAGAAGCATAAAACCACTGGTTCCATCGTATTTAGGAATGTCGAATCGGCTACAGCCTTCGTCAATTCCAGACTATCATAATCGAAGCCGTTTCATATTGTCTAGGTATGATTTTCATTTTCAATTTCGTTTTATGAATTGCTTGAATTAATATAATGAATCGAATTTTGGTTTTTGATTAGCTCTGTCCATTATTCAAATGACTCTGTCATAATTTGATTATCAAAACGATTATACAATAGATTCATCTTACTAAAATTAAATGTACATATGATTTGGTTATGCGATTTGTCGTGCCCAGTTTAGTACAAGAAATTCATTGATTTTGATAGTCGATTTGGTTTGATTCTAATTAGTTTTGTTTTCTCCTAATAAACTAAAAATGACTTTGTTCTGTATTGAATTACTATTCACGATTGGATTTTAATTATCTTTGACCTATGCAAAAGATCTGCTTTCTATAATCATGGATTTGTGTTGATTCATAACGGCTGTAACAAACACAAACTGTTTCGATTCATTTTGATTTGATTGATGCATATCTTGAGTCTGCACGATTGCCTGTTTTGAGTTAGATTAATATCGAAAGTAGATTTGATATTGCGTTCTTGGTTTTGATTTTCAAAAAAAAAAAATTCGTTGCTGAATTCGTGTGAGAAAACTCAGCTAATAGTTCGTTTTTGAAATTGATTCAAGTAATGATTTCGTTGAATGTCAATCGATTTTGTCTGCCCCCAATTGGCAATAACAAGCGATTGTACAAGTCCTACAGATCCTGTTATCAACCGATTAATTGCACTATGATTTCGTTTGTGATAATTTACATACCATTTTTTATTTGATTCGCTAATAGCATGGATTGTTTGTTTATGTTTAATAAAGTGCTATGAATTTGAGAAAACGATCCTGTTGATTTGGTTTGGATTCGAAGTGATCTTGTGGATAGTTGAAGCAACTATTTGTGTTGATTTCAATTGGTCCATGAAACGATTTCATTGATGTTGAGTTATCCAATACGATTTTGTTAACCCGAATTGGTGATAACGAATCAAACATAGTGTGTCCATCTCTGTTATCATTTGGGTGAATACGATTTAGTTTATTCAATTAGCATAACAGTTTTTGACTTGAATAATTCATTTGTTTTCAAATAGAAATTAGATATTGGTTTGATAGTTTGAATTTAATTCTTTGAGTTTGATTTAGACCAGCTACAGAATCGCAAGATTCTGTAGCTAGTCTTTAAAATTAGATTTTTATCAATTCTATCTGCAAAATATCCTCTAATATTGTCTATTTTTGTCCTTGTTCAGGTACATACGAATTGCAATGGTCAATTTGGGCATGCTGTGACAATATAGGAGATATTTGTGTGATGAAGTTTTTATTTTTAAGTTGTTAGTTTGAGTTAGAGATAGAAACTTGGGATATTTTCCCAGATTTGTGTAAACAGTTTTGATAACTTCCACATGGATGTTTTACCCTGTGGGAGGTCTTTAAATACTTGTTATTTTTTGTAATAATCATCATCCTCACTGTGCGATAACCAGACTATGGATTTAGGATTCAGAGTGAGACGAAAGTTGATGTCTTGTAACATCTTTCGCTTTCAATATATCAAACTTTTGTTTCAAGTTTAATGCATATCAGTTTGCAGTTGATTATAGACTACTTTAGCTATCATAATCTATTGCAGGATGATGTGATTTGATTAAAGTGTTATCCATATCTGATCTCTTTCATTATTTAAGAGMAYAWCAATTACTTTGTTTYAGTTAATGAATGACAGATTTCTCTTCTTTGTTAATTGAATCATTTTGTATAGATCTTTGCATGCAGATTTATCTAACTGTGAAGATTTATAAATCATAAGATTGCTGTGAATTTTTTATGTTTAGTTTTTCCTGTAATCATATCTGAAGAGAACAGTTGCTTATAGTTTACGAGAAGCTCGTGGATAATCTGGTGCGGGTTTCCTCCCTTTGATCAACTAAGACAATCATTGCATACACAGGACAAACCTCGAGCGTTACTTCAAGTCAGTTTGTTATTTAGTATTTAATAGTCAATTTGTTAGTATAGTATAAGTAGTTTAGTTAGATATATGTATAGTTTAGATTTGTAGTTAGAAGTTAGTATTTTAGTTGCTTAGTTTAGATAGATAGTTTTTAGTTTATTTATTTTTCATAAAATCTTAAAAATCAAAAAACAATAGCTCTCGCTGTTTTAGGACAGAATATAAATGAGTTTTTTTTTCAGGTTTTCATTCAAATCTGTAAATTGTATATATTTTACATTAGTGATTAAGATTTAATTCTGTTAGTGGTTAGATATTTATTTTATTAGAGTTATTATAGTATTAAATAGTAAATTGTATATATTAGTAGTTTAGATTTGTTTATTAGTTTGTTTAATTTTTGTTTTTATTTAGATTAGTTAGTTTAGAGTAGTTTTCTTTTGTTTCTTAGGACTTAGATTGGCTAACGGAGTCGCTAAACCCGTCAGGGTGGTTCATCCCAAACGGATTGGGTTATTTAGACAACCCCGGACTGGTTCCACTCTTCCAATTGATGGACGGTCAATTTCTCCCGTCAACACATTGCCATGTTATGTCTTATCTTGCCATGAGTCCCAGGGATGATTTTAGGGGTTAAATTTCGCTCATGGGCTAATTTTCTATGGTTTTTCCAAAAAAAGGATTCGTTATTTTAAAAATTATTTGCCCAAATTCTATAGAATACAATTATGTTTCCTTAAAAATCGCCAAAATTTTATAAAAATATATTAAATCCTTAGAAATTTGAATAATTTTATAAAAATATCGCCAAACATTTATAGTTGGCATATGAAGGATTAGTAAGATTCGCCAAGTTTTCTACATTTTAAAATAAATTTCCATCCTTAAAATCATCCCTGGCCATGACTGCCCTTGCCTTTCCTTTTCTTTCCTTGGCTTGCCTTGCTTGCTTAGCCTTGCGTTGTATTTTTTTTCCTTTCCTTGTCTTACCTTGCCTAGCCTAGCCTTTCCTTGCCTTCCCATGTCTTTCCGTTCCTTGATTCTCTTGCCATGTCTTTCCTTGCCTTGCCTTTCCATGTGTTTCCCCGCCCTACGTTTCCTTGCTTTGATTTTCCTTGCCAAGCTTTGACTTGCCTTGGATTTACTTTTCTTGCTTGCCCTGTGTTTCCATGCCTAGCCTTGCCTTGCCTTTCCATGCATTGCCTTGCCTTGCGTTGCCTTACCTTACCTAGACTAGTCTTCTCTTTCCTTGCCTTCCCATGCCTTTCCTTACCTTATATTGCCATGCATTTCCTTGTCTTGCCTTGCTTGCCTAGCCTTGACTTACCTTACCTTGCCATGCATTCCCCTGCCATGCCTTGCCAAGATTTTCATAGCGTTGCCTTCTCGTTCCCTTCCTTGCTTTGTGTTTCCTTTCCTTGCCTTCCTTTTGCTCTCCTAGCCTTTCCTTGCCTTGCCTTTCCACGCCTTTCCTTGACTTGCCTTTGATTTCCATGCTTGCCTTTCCCTACCTTGTCTTGGCTTGGCTTGGCTTTCCTTGCCTTTATTTGCCTTGTCTTACCTTGCCTTTCCTTTCCTTCCCATGTCTTTCCCTTACTTTCCTTGTCTTTACATGCCTTCCCTTTCCTTGTCATGCCATGCCTTGCTTACCTAGCCTTGCCTTGCCTAGTCTTTCTATGCCTTGCCTTCCCTTTCCTTTCCTTTCCTTACCCTTCCTTGCCTTCCCTTATCTTTCCTTGCCTTACCATGCCTTGCCTTGTCTTTCTTGTCTTTCAATGCATTGGCTTACAATGCCTTGCCTTATCTTTCTTGCATTGCCTTGTCTTGTCTTGGCTTGCCTTGCCTTGCCTTGCCTTGCCATGACCTATCCTAGTCTTTGCTTGCCTTACCTTGCTTTCCTAGACTTGCCTTACCTTACCTTGTCATGCATTGTGTTGTGTTTTCTTGCCTTGCCATGCATTGCATTCCCTTTCCTTTCCCTTCCTTTCCATGCCTTGGTATGTCTTTCTTGTCTTTCCATGCATTGGCTTGCCATGCCTTGCCTTGTCTTGCTTGCATTGCCTTGTCTTGGCTTGGCTTGGCTTGCCTGGACTTTCCATGTTAAGTCTTGTCTTGCCATGACTAGCCATGATTAGCCTTGCCTAGCCTTGTCTTGCCATGCCTTGCCTTGTCTTGCTTTCATTTCCTTGGTTTGGCTTGGCTTGGCTTGCCTGGCCTTGCCATGTTATGTCTTGTCTTTCCATGACTGCCCTTGGCTTGCCTTGTCTTTGTTTTCCTTGCCTTTCCTTACCTTGCCTAGCCTAGCCTTTCCTTGCCTTCCCATGTCTTTCCCTTCCTTGATTCTCCTCCATCCCTTTCCTTGCCTTGCCTTTCCTTGCTTTCCTAGCCTTGCCTTTCCATGCATTGCCTTGCCCTACGTTGCCTTGCATTTCCTTGCTTTGTCTTTCCTTGCTAATCTTTGACATTTCTTGCCTTTACTTTTCTCGTTTGCCCGATGTTGCCATGCCTAGCCTTGCCTTACCTTTGCTTGGCTTTCCTTTCAATGTGTTACCTTGCCTTGCCTTGCCTTACCTTACCTAGCCTAGTATTCTCTTTACTTTCCTTCCCATGCCTTGACTTGCCTTGTCTTTCCATGCCTTGTGTTTCCTTTTCTTGCTTGCCTACCCTTGCCTTACCTTACCTTGCGATGTGTTGCATTGTGTTGCCTTGCCTTGCCTTTCCCTTCCTTTCTTTGAGTTGTCTTGCGACGTCTAGCCTTGTCTTTCTTTTTCTCTCCTAGCCTTTCCTTGTCTTGCCATGACTTGCCTTGACTTTCCTTTGCTTCCCTTGCTTTCCTATCCTTCCCTTGCCTTTCCCTACCTTGTCTTGGCTTGGCCTGGCTTGGCTTGCCTTTCCTTGCCTTGCATTCCCTTGTATTTCCTTCCCTTGCCTTGCCTTCCCATGTCTTTCCTTGCCTTTCCTTGTCTTTCCATGCCATGCCTTGCCTTGCCTAGTATTTCCATGCCTTGGCTTCCCTTTCCTTTCCTTGGCTTGCCATGCCTTGCCTTGTCTTTCTTCTCTTTCGATGCATTGCCTTGGCATGCCTTGCCTTGTCTTGTTTTCATTTCCTTGGCTTGTCTTGTCTTGGCTTGCCTGTCCTTTCCATGTTATGTCTTGTCTTTCCATGACTGCCTTTGCCTTTCCTTTTCTTTCCTTGCTTGCTTAGCTTTTCCTTGACTTTGTTTTCCTTTCCTTGCCTTCCCATGTCTTTTCCTTCCTTGATTCTCTTTCCATGCCTTTCCTTGCCTTCCCATGTCTTTCCCTTCCTTGATTCTCTTTCCATGCCTTTCCTTGCCTTGCCTTGCCATGAGTTGCCTTGCATTGCCTTTCTTTGACTTTCCTTGCCAACCTTTGACTTGCCTTGCCTTTACTTTTCTTTCTTACCCTGTGTTTCCATGCCTAGCCTTGCCTTGCCTTTGACTTGCCTTGCTTTTCCATGTGTTTCCTTGCCTTTCCATGCATTTCCTTGACTTGCCTTGCCTTACATAGCCTAGTCTTTTCTTGCCATGTCTTCCCATGCCTTGCCTTGCCTTGTATTTCCATGCCTTCCCTTGCCTTGCCTAGCCTCGCCTTACCTTACCTTTCCATGCGTTGCCTTGCCAAGTGTTGTGTTGTGTTTCCTTGCCTTTCCCTTCCTTGATTTGAGTTTCCTTGCCTTGTCTAGCATTGCCTTTCTTTTTCTCTCCTAGCCTTGCCTTACCTTGTCTTGCCTTGCCTTCCCTTTCTTTTCTTGTCTTTTCCTTGCTTGCATCTCCCTTCATTGGTTTTGCCTACCTTTTTTTTGCTTGGCCTTGGCTTGGTTTTTCTTTCCTTTCTTCGTTTTTCTTTTTCTTGCTTTTCCTTTCCTTCTCCTGTTTTTCCTTTCCCTTCCTTGTCTTTCCATGCCTTCCCTTTCCTTTCCTTGCCATGCCTTGCTTACCTAGCCTTGCCTTACCTAGTCTTGCCATGTTTTGGCTTCCATTTCCTTGCATTGCCTTGCCATGCCTTGACTTTCCTTTCCTTGCCTTTCCTTGCCAT
>JZKD02S1996213.1:287238-308273 GCA_000966675.3 Picea glauca | reverse complement strand
TTGTCTAGCATTGCCTTTCTTTTTCTCTCCTAGCCTTGCCTTACCTTGTCTTGCCATGCCTTGCCTTGATTTTCTTTTTCTTTCATTGCTTGCCTATCCTTCCCTTGGATTTCCCTACCTTTTCTTGGCTTGGCACTTGCTTGGCTTGCCTTTCCTTGCTTCGTTTTTCCTTGTCTTGCCTTGCCTTTCCTTCCCATGTTTTTCCTTTCCCTTCCTTGTCTTTCCATGCCTTCCCTTTCCTTTCCATGCCATGCCTTGCTTACCTAGCCTTGCCTTACCTAGTCTTGCCATGTTTTGGCTTCCATTTCCTTGCATTGCCTTGCCATGCCTTGACTTTCCTTTCCTTGCCTTTCCTTGCCATGCATTGCCTTGTCTTTCTTGTCTTTCCATGCCTTACCTTGTCTTGCTTGCATTGCCTTGCCTTGGCTTGGCTTAGCCCTCCTGGCCTTGCCATTTTATCTCTTGTCTTGCCATGAATAGCCTTGCCTAGCCCCGCCTTGCCTTTTTTTTCCTTGCCTTACCTTACCTAGCCTAGTCTTCGCTTGCCTTGCCTTCCCATGCCTTGCCTCTCCTTGTCTTGTCATGCCTTGCCTTGCTTGCCTAGCCTTGCCTTACCTTACCTTTACATGAATTGCATTGCCTTGCCTTTCCAAGCGTTGCATTGCATTGCCTTACCTTTCCCTTCATTTCTTTGAGTTGCCTTGCCATGTCTAGCCTTTCCTTTCTTTTTCTCTCCTAGCCTTGCCTTACCTTGAATTTCCTTTGCTTGCCTTCTTGCCTATCCTTCCCTTTCCTTTTCCTACCTTGTCTTGGCTTGGCTTGGCTTGGCTTGTCTTTCCCTGACTTGCCTTGCCTTGCTTACCTAGCCTTGCCTTTCCTAGTCTTTCCATGCCTTTCCTTCTCTTCCCTTTCCTTTCCTTTCCTTTCCATGCATTGCCTTCCCTTTCCTTGTCTTTCCTTGCCATGCCTTGCCTTCTATTTCTTGTATTTCCATGCATTGGCTTGTCATGCCTTTCCTTGTCTTGCTTGCATTACTTTGTCTTGGCTTGGCTCGGCTTGCCTGGCCTTGCCATTTTATGTCTCATGTTTCCATGACTAGCCTTGCCTAGCCTTGCCTTGCCTTTTCTTTACTTGCCTTACCTTACCTATCCTAGTCTTTTCTTGCCTTCCCATTTGTTGCCTTGCCTTGTCTTTCCATGCCTTTCCTTTCCTTGCCTTGCTTCCCTAGCCTTGCCTTACCTTACCTTGCCATGTGTTGTGTTGCCTTTCCCTTCCTTTCCATGGCTATCCTTGCCTTTCTTTTGCTCTCCTAGCCTTTCCTCGCCTTGACTCGCCTTTGCTTGCCTTGCTTGCCTATCCTTCCCTTGCCTTTCCCTACCTTGGCCTGGCTTGGATTGCCTTTCCTTGCCTTGATTTGCCTTGCTTTGCCTTGTCTGGCCTTGCCTTTCCTTGCCTTTCCTTGTATTTGCATGCCTTGCTTACCTAGCCTTACATTGCCTAGTCTTGCCATGGCTTGCCTTCCCTTTCCTTGCCTTACCTTGCCATGCCTTACCTTCCTTTTCCTTGCCTTGCCTTGTCATTCCTTGCTTTGTCTTTATTGTCTTTCCATGCCTTGCGTTGTCTTACTTGCATTGCCTTGTCTTGGTTTGGCTTGTATTTCCTAGCCTTCCCATGTTATGTCTTGTCTTTCCATGACTAGCCATGACTGGCCTTGCGTAGCCTTGGCTTGCCATGCCTTGCCATGCCTTGCATTTTCTTGTTGGCATTGACTTGGCTTGGCTTGGCTTGGATTTCCTTGCCTTGCCATGTTATGTGTTGTCTTTCCATGACTTCCCTTGCCTTTCCTTTTCTTGACTTGGCTTGCCTTGCTTTCTTAACCTTGCCTTGTCTTTGTTTTCCTTGCCTTGCCTTACCTTTGCTAGCCTAGCCTTGCCTTGCCTTCCCATGTCTTTCCCTTCCTTGATTCTCTTGCCATACCTTTCCTTGCCTTGCCATGCATTGCATTTCCCTACCTTGCCTTGCATTGTCTTGCTTTGAATTGCCTTGCATTTACTTTTCTTGCTTTCCCTGTGTTGCCATGCCTAGCCTTGCCTTGCCTTTCCATGTGTTGCCTTGCCTTGCCTTGCCTTACCTTAACTAGCCTAGTCTTCTCTTTCCTTGCCTTGCCTTGTCTTGCCATGCCTTGCCTTGCCTTGCTTGCCTAGCCTTGCCTTACCTTACCTTGACATGCGTTGCATTGCCTTGCCTTGTGAAGCATTGCATTGTGTTCCCTTGCCTTTCCATTCCTTTCTTTGATTTTCCTTGCCATGTCTAGCCTTGCCTTTCTTTTTCTCTCATAGCCTTGTCTTGCCTTTGCTTTCCTATCCTTCCCTTTCCTTTCCCTACCTTGTCTTGGCATGGCCTGGCTTGGCTTGTCTTTCCTTGCGTTGTTGTGCCTTGTCTTGCCTTGCCTTCCCATGTCTTTCCTTATCTTTCCATGCCTTGCCTTTCCTTGACATGCCATGCCTTGCTTACCTAGCCTTGCCTTGCCTAGTCTTGCCATGCCTTGCCTTCCATTTCCTTGCCATGCCTTCCCTTCCCTTTCCTTGTCTTGCCTTTCCATGCCTTGCCTTCTCTTTCTTGCCTTTCCATGCATTGGCTTGCCATGCCTTGCCTTGTCTTTCTTGCATTACCTTGTCTTGGCTTGGCTTGGCTTGCATGGCCTTGCCATGTTATGTCTTGTGTTTCCATGACTAGCCTTGTCAAGCCTTGTCAAGCCTTGCCTTGCCTTACCTTACCTATCCTAGTCTTCGCTTGCCTTCCCATTCCTTCCCTTGCCTTGTCTTTTCGTGCCTTGCCTTGCCCTTCCTTGCTTGCCTAGCCTTGCCTTACCTTACCTTGCCATGCGTTGTGTTTCCTTGCCTTGCCAGGCATTGTGTTGCCTTGCCTTTAGTTTCCTTGCCATGTCTAGCCTTGCCTTTCTTTTTCTCTCCTATCCTTGCCTTGCCTTGACCTGCCTTTTCTTTCCTTGCTTGCCTATCCTTCCCTTGGATTTCCCTACCTTGTCTTGGCTTGGCCTGGCTTGGCTTGCCTTTCCTTTTCTTTCTTTTCCTTGTCTTGCCTTGCATTTCCTTGCCTTCCCATGTCTTTCCTTGCCTTTCCTTGTCTTTGCATGCCTTGCCTTTCCTTGCCATGCTATGCCTTTCTTACCTAGCCTTTCCTTGCCTAGTCTTGCCATGCCTTGCCTTCCCTTCCCTTGTCTTGCCTTGCCATGCCTTGCCTTCCCTTTCCTTTCCTTGCCTTTCCATCCCTTCCCTTCCCTTTCATTGCCTTGTCTTACCTTACCTTTCGATGCATTGCGTTGCCTTTCCTTGCCAAGCATTGCATTGCGTTGCCTTGCCTTTGCCTTCCTTGCTTTGATTTTCCTTGCTATGTCTAGCCTTGCCTTTCTTTTTATCTTGCTTATCTAGCCTTGCCTTACCTTAGCTTGCGATCCGTTGTGCTTCCCTGCCTTGCCAAGCGTTGTGTTGCCTTGCCTTGCCTTTCCCTTCCTAGCTTTGAGTTTCCTTGCCAAGTCTAGCCTTGCCTTTCTTTTTCTCTTTCTTATCTAGCCTTGCATTACCTTGCCTTGCTTTTCCTTGTCTTTCCTTGCCTTGCCTTGCCTTCCCATGGTTTTCCTTTCCTTTCCTTGTCTTTGCATGTCTTTCCTTTCCTTGCCATGCCATGCCTTTCTTACCTAGCCTTGCCTTGCCTTCCCTTTCCCTTCCTAGTCTTGCCATGCCTTGCCTTCCCTTTCCTTGCCTTGCCTTTCCTTGTTTGACCTTACCTTGTGATGCGTTGTGTTGCCTTGCCAATCATTGCGTTGCATTGCCTTGTCTTTCCCTTCCTTTCTTTGAGTTGCCTTGCAATGCCTAGCCTTTCCTTGCCAAGCATTGTGTTGCTTTGCCTTGAATTTCTCTTCCTTTCTTTGAATTGCCTTGCCATGTCTTGTCTTTCCATGACTAGCCTTACCTTTTCTTGGCTTGCCTTACCTTACCTAGCCTAGTCTTTGCTTGGCTTGCCTAGACTTGCCTTAACTTACCTTGCCATGCATTGCGTTGCCTTTCCTTGCCAAGCATTGCATTGTGTTGCCTTGCCATGCCTACCCTTCCCTTTATTTTTCTCTCCAAGCCTTGCCTTGCCATGTCTTGCCTTGACTTGCCTTTGCTTTCCCTGCTTGCCTATCCTTCCCTTGCCTTTCCCTACCAGGTCTTGCTTGGGATAGCTTAGCTTTCCTTTCCTTGCCTTTCTTTTCCTTGTCTTGCCTTGCCTTGCCTTCCCATGTCTTTCCTTTCCTTGCATTTCCTTGCCATGCCATGGCTTGCTTCCCTAGCCTTGCCTTGCCTAGTCTTTCCATGCCTTGCCTTGCCTTCCCTTTCCTTGCCTTGCCTTGCCATGCCTTTCCTTGTTTTTCTTGTCTTTCCATGCCTTGTCTTGCTTGCATTGCCTTGTCTTGGTTTTTCTTGGCTTGCCTGTACTTTCCATGTTATGTCTTGTCTTTCCATGACTAGCCATGACTAGCCTTGCCTAGCCTTGTCTTTCTATCCAATGGCTTGCCATGCCTTGCCTTGTCTTACTGGCATTTCCTTAGCTTGGCTTGGCTTGGTTTGCCTGGCTTTGCCATGTTACGTGTTGTGTTGCCATGACTGCAGTTGCCTTGCCTTTTCTTGACTTGTCTTGCCTTGCTTTCTTAGCCTTGTCTTGTCTTTGTTTTCCTTTCCTTACCTTACCTTTCCTAGCCTAGCCTTGCCTTGCCTTCCCATTTCTTTCCCTTCCTTGATTCTCTTGCCATGCCTTTCCTTGCCTTGTCTTTCTTTCCTATCCTTGCCTTTCCATGAGTTTCCTTTCCCTACGTTGCCTTTCTTTGACTTTCCTTGCCTTGCTTTGAATTTCCTTTCCAAGATTTGACTTGCCTTGCCTTTAGTTTTCTTTCTTTCCCTGTGTTTCCATTCCTAACATTGCCTTGCCTTTGCATGCCTTGCCTTGCCTTACCTTACCTAGCCTATTCTTCACTTGCCTTGCCTTGCCTTTCCTTGTTTGCCTAGCCTTGCCTTACCTTACCTGGACATGCATTGCAATACCTTGCCTTGAAAAGCGTTGCATTACGTTCCCTTGTCTTTCCCTTCCTTGTTTTGAGTTTCCTTTCCATGTCTAGCCTTGCCTTTATTTTTCTCTCCTAGCATTTCCTTGCCTTGTCTTTCCATGCCTTCATTGACTTGCCTTTTCTTTCCTTACTTGCCTATCCGTCCCTTGCCTTTCCCTACCTTGTCTTGGCATGGCCTGGCTTGGATTGCCTTTAGTTACATTTATTTTCCTTCTCTTGCCTTGCCTTGCCTTGCCTTCCCTTTTCTTTCCTTACCTTTCCTTTCCTTGCCATGCCATGCCTTGCCTTGCCTAGTCCTTCCATGCCTTGCCTTCCTTTTCCTTGCCTTGCCTTGCCATGCCTTGTCTTCCCTTTCATTGCCTTTCCTTTCCATGCCTTTACTTGTCTTTATTGTCTTTCCATGCATTGGCTTGCCTAGCCTTTCCATATTATGTCTTGTGTTTCCATGACTAGCCTTGCATAGCCTTACCTTGTCTTTTCTTTCCTTGACTTACCTTACCTCTCCTAGTCTTCTCTTGCCTAGCCTTCCCATTCCTTGCCTTTCCTTGTCTTGCCATGCTTTGCCTTGCTTGCCTAGCCTAGCCTTACCTTACCTTGCCACGCATTGTGTTGCCTTGCCTTGCTAGGTGTTGTGTTACGTTTCCTTGCCTTTCCCTTACTTGCTTTGAGTTTCCTTGCCATGTCTAGCCTTGCCTTGCCTTGTCTTTCCATGCCTTGCCTTGACTTGCCTTTGCTTGCCTATCCTTCCCTTGCCTTTCCCTACCTTGTCTTGGCTTGGATTTCCTTGCCTTGCTTTGCCTTGCATTGCCTTGGCTTCCCATGCTTTTCCTTTCCTTTCCTTGCCATGCCATGCTTACCTAGCCTTTCCTTGCCTAGTCTTTCCATGCCATGCCTTCCCTTTCCTTGCCTTGCCTTCCCTTTCCTTGCCTTGTCTTGCCATTTCTTGCTTTGTCTTTCTTGTCTTTCCATTCATTGGCTTGCCATGCCTTGCGTTGTCTTTCTTGCATTGCCTTGACTTGGCTTTGCTTATCTTGCCTGGCCTTTCCATGTTATGTCTTTTCTTGCCATGACTAGCCATGACTAGAATTGCCTAGCCTTGTCTTGCCATGCATTGGCTTTCCATGCCTTGCCTTGTCTTGCTTACGTTTCTTTGGCTTGGCTTGGCTGGGATTACCTGGCCTTGCTATGTTATGTCTTGTCTTTCCACGACTGCCCTTGCCTTGCCTTTTCTTGCCTTGCTCGCTTAGCCTTTCCTTGTCTTTGTTTTCCTTGCCTTGGCTTACCTTTCCTAGCCTAGCCTTGCCTTGCCTTCCCATGTATTTCCCTTCCTTGATTCTCTTCCATGAATTTCCTTGCCTTGACTTACCTTGCTTTCCTAGCCTTGCCTTGCCCTATGTTGCCTTGCATTGCCTTGCTTTGACTTTCCTTGCCAAGCTTTGACTTGCGTTTCCTTTACTTTTCTTGGTTTCCCTTTGTTGCCATGTCTAGCCTTGCCTTGCCTTTTCTTGCCTTGCATTTCCATGAGTTTCCTTGCCTTGCCTTGCCTTACCTTACATATCCTAGTCTTCGCTTGCCTTTCCTTCCCATGCCTTGCATTTCCTTGTATTGTCGTGCCTTTCCTTGCCTTGCCTTGCTTGCCTATCCTTGCCTTACCTTACATTTCCATGTGTTTCCTTGCCATGCGTTGCGTTGCGTTGCATTGCCTTTCCCTTCCTTGCTTCGAGTTGCCTTGCCATGTCTAGCCTTGCCTTTTTTTTTCTCTCCTAGCCTTGCCTTTCCTTGTCTTTCCAGGTCTTGCCTTGACTTGCCTTTGTTGGCCTTGCTTGCCTATCCTTCCCTTTCCTTTCCCTACCTTGTCTTGTCTTGGCCTAGCTTGGCTTGCGTTTCCTTTCCTTTATTTTCCTTCTCTTGCCTTGCATTGCATTGCCTTGCCTTCCCATGTCTTTCCTTGTCTTTCCATGACTTTCCTTTCCTTGCCATGCCATGACTTGCTTACCTAGCCTTGCCTTGCCTAGTATTCCCATGCCTTTCCTTTCCATGCCTTTCCTTGTCTTTCTTTTCTTTCCATGCATTGGATTGCCATGCCTTGCCTTGTCTCTCTTGCATTGCCCTGTCTTGGCTCGGCTTGGCTTGCCTGGCATTGCCATGTTATTTCTTTTCTTTCCATGACTAGCCTTGCCTAGTCTTTTCTTGCCATGCATTGCCTTGTATTGCTTGCATTGTCTTGCCTTGCCTTTCCTTGCCTTGCTTGGCCTTGCCATGTTATGTCTTTTCTTTCCATGACTGCCCTTTCCTTGACTTGGCTTGCCTTGCTTGCTTATACTTTCCTTCTCTTTGTTTTACTTGCCTTGCCTTACTTTGCCTAGCCTAGCCTTGCCTTGCATTCCCATGTCTTTCCTTTCATTGATTCCCTTGCCATGCCTTTCCTTTCCTTGCCTTGCCTTGCTTTCCTAGCCTTGCCTTGCTTTCCTTGCCTTGCCTTTCCTTGCCTAGCCTTGCCTTGTCTTCCTTGCATTACCTTGTCTTGTCTTGGCTTAGATTGCCTTCCCTTGTCATGTTATGTCTTGTCTTGCGATGACTAGCCTTGCCTAGCCTTTCCTTGCCTTTTATTTCATCGCCTTACCTTACCTAGCCTTGTCTTCACTTGCCTTTCCTTCCCATGCCTTCTCTTTCCATGCCTTGCCTTACCTTACCTTGCCCTGCCTTGCCTTTCCCTTCCTTGCTTTGAGTTTCCTTGCCATGTCTATCCTTGCCTTTCGTTTTCTCTCCTAGCCTTTCCTTGACTTGCATTTTCTTGCCTATCCTCCCCTTCCCTTTCCCTACCTTGTCTTGGCTTGGAAAACAAGGAAGCATTGCATTGCATTCCCTTGCCTTTCCATTCCTTGCTTTGTGTTTCCTTGCCATGTCTAGCCTTGCCTTTATTTTTCTCTCCTAGCCTTGCCTTGCCTTGGCTTGTCGTGCCTTCATTGACTTGCCTTTGCTTTCCTTGCTTGCCTATCCTTTCCTTGTCTTTCCCTACATTTTCTTGGCATAGCCTGGCTTGGCTTGCCTTTCCTTACATTTCTTTGCCTTGTCTTTCCTTTCCTTTCATTTCCTTGTCTTTCCATGCCTTTCCTTTCCTTACCATGCCATGCCTTGCCTTGCCTAGTCTTGGCATGCATTTCCTTCCCTTTCCTTGCCTTGCCTTGCCATGCCTTGCCTTCCCTTTCCTTGTCTTTCCTTGCCATGCCTTGACTTCTCTTTCTTGTCTTTCCATGCATTGGCTTTCCATGCCTTGCCTTGTCTTTCTTGCATTACCTTGTCTTGTCTTGGCTTGGCTTGCCTGGCCTTGCCATGTTATGCCTTGTATTTCCATGACTAGCCTTGCCTTTTATTTCCTTGCCTTACCTTACCTATCCTAGTCTTCACTTTCCTTGACTAGCCCTGCTTAGCCTTGTCTTGCCATGCATTGGCTTGCCATGCCTTGCCCTTTCTTTCTTGCATTGCCTTGGATTGGCTTGGCTTGCCTGGACTTGGCATGTTAGGTCTTTTCTTTCCATGACTGCTCTTGCCTTGTCTTTTCTTTCCTTGGCTTGCCTTGCTTGCTTGGCCTTGCCTTACCTTACCTTTCCTAGCCTAGACTTGCCTTGCCTTCCCATGTCTTTCCCTTCCTTGATTCTCTTTCCATGCCTTGCCTTGCGTTTCCTTTCTTTCCTTTCTTTGCCTTGCTTTCCTAGCCTTGCCTTGCCATGCGTTGCCTTGCATTGCCTTGCTTTGATTTTCCTTGCCAAGATTTGAATTGCCTCTCCTTTAGTTTTCTTGCTTGCCCTGTGTTGCCATGCCTAGCCTTGCCTTTCCTTTGCTTGCCTTTCCTTTCCATGAATTTCCTTGCCTTGCCTAGTCTAGTCTTATCTTGCCTAACCTTCCCATGGCTTGCCTTCCCTTGTCTTGCCATGCCTTGTCTTGCCTTTCCTTGCCAAGCGTTGTGTTGCGTTGCCTTTCCTTTCCTTTCCTTGCTTTGAGTTTCCTTGCCATGTTTGGACTTGCCTTTCTTTTTCTCTCCTAGCCTTGCCTTGCCTTGTCTTGCCTTGTCTTTCCATGCCTTTCCCTAACTTTCCTTTTATTGCCTTGCTTGCCTATCCTTCCCTTACCTTTCCCTACCTTGTCTTGTCTTGGCTTGGCTTGGATTTCCTTTCCTTGCCTTGCTTTTCCTTGCCATGCTTTGCCTTGTCTTGCCTTTCCTTTCCTTTCCTTGCCTTTCCTTCCCATGTCTTTCCTTGCCTTTCCTTGTCTTTCCATGCCTTTCCTTTCCTTGCCATGCCATGCCTTTCTTACCTAGCCTTGACTTTCCTAGTCTTTCCATGCCTTGCCTTCCCTTTCCTTGCCTTGCCTCACCATTCCTTGCCTTCCCTTTCCTTGCCTTGCCATGCCTTGCATTATATTTCTTGTCTTTCCATACCTTAACTTGTCTTGCTTTCATTTCCTTGTCTTGGCTTGGCTTGGCTTGCTTGGCCTTTCCATGTTATGTCTTGTCTTGCCATGACTAGCCATGACTAGCCTTGTCTTGCCATGTCTTGCCTTGTCTTGCTTGCGTTGCCTTGGATTTGCTTGCATGGCCTTGGCATATTATGTCTTGTCTTTCCATCACTGCCCTTGCCTTGCCTTTTCTTGCCTTGATTTCTTGGCCTTGCCTTGTCTTTGTTTTCCTTTCCTGATCCGAAAAGATCTTTTAATGATTGTGGTTGAGTTATTAAGCATGTGTATTAACCATTCAGGAAGCTAATGAAAGAGGATGAAGATAAGAGAATTATATCACATCCATAAACTCATATACAGATCTAAACTGAAGCAATAAGAACAACAAACCATAACAAGAGAAGTGATAATGGAGTTCGGCACAAAATTGCCTACATCTTCAGGCCTTTGTCTCAATGGGGGAGGCTTCTTTATTAATTATTCAATGCTTGAAAAGTAAATCAAAAGTACATCAAATGAAATCCATTCTGATCTCGTTGTGTTCTTCTCAACCTCAGAAATCCAACACAACTGACGACACTGAAAAAGACTGAGTGTAGCTTCCAGAAATGGTCCGTAAGCGTCAGCTCCTCAACAACTTCCCTGCATAAAAATGGCTTTGGCTTTTCTTTGCTTCAACATAACTATGCTCTGACTGTCCCCTCCATGACCTCAAACAGGCCTGGTTTTTATAAATCTAAAGTTGGTTATCCTTCCCCAACTTCCTCCCAAAATTTGGTCTCAAACAAATCCCAATATCTCCCAATAATGGCCAAATCCTCTTATTATAGGCCAAAAATCAATTTAAAATCCAAAAATGTATGGGTTAAGCCCCATAGACCTAGCGCACGCACTTAAAACATGGGCATATTCTTTCATGTGGTCAAGCGCCAGCCCCCTAGGGGCTGTGTGCTGGCCCCTACTCCATAAAACCCGATCGCATGGTGTTAAATGATAGGACTGTGCCCCAAAAACCCACGCTAGAAAATTTGAATTAAGTCCCGGTCACATGGGATTCCACCGGATTCGGGGCTAGATCCATGGTGATATCCATGCCAGCACTATAGTCAGACTCAAAGGTTACATGCAGTAAAAGAAACTGTGGGCTGGTGGTTTAGTAATGCGCCCACACCCTTTTTGTGGTCACATTACAATATAGAACCATGGGTTGGGTCTTAGATCCAACCCCCTCCATGTCAAATCTTAACATACAATAAACAATATATATTATAATGTTTGTTTTCTTACACAAGAAATAACATGGCATGTTGGTTATTGGACCTTTCCCAAAGCTTGGCGCCTACCAAGAGATCATGGGTTCGAATCCCATGGGCTCCAAAACTTTTTGAAACCTGCCACTTTGACTAATGATTGGGTGCCACATGGCTACCCATGCCTGGGACACGTGGCACCACCACATTTGACAATTCACATGCCACATGTCAGTACTGTATTGGTCCAAGTATGCAACATCTACCCAATCATAGGTCGCCACTTGTTATCACCTGCCTCTACCACATCAACATCCTGAAATAGCTTTGGTGATGTCATGTTGACGTCAACATTGACTTGTTTCCAGTTGACCTTTGACTTTTTAGTTGTTTGGGAATCTGATCAGAGTGTGATAACTCTCACATACGGATCACGTTTGAGAAAGTAAATATATGTTCGGAATCAACGCGACGAGCCAGTCACAATGGAATTGGTTTTGTCCGATTCCGAGAACTTTCATTTTTGAGCCTTTTTTAGCCCTATCAGGCTCCTGGATCCAATTCTGGATCACACCTCCCCACTAAAGGACCTTTTGGTCCCACAAAGGTTACAAACATGGACTTTGACTGATTACATACTCATAACGAGAAAAACAAAACACAATGTTGTACAAAAATGATGTTATAACAGGTCATCCTTTCAACATGTGTGATTACATTAATGGAAGAAAAATACAATGAAGTTCAGACATTCACTTCTGGCAAAACCAAGTGGTTGGTTTCTTTTCTTCACTATGTTCCTTTTGCTTCACTGGTAATATTTCCTCCTTTGCGAGTACATGGGAAATCCTTCTGTCCTTCCTTGGACAAAGCTCTGGATTAAGCTTCCAACAACTAGCCTTTTGATGTTCACCCTTGTTGCAAAATGTGCAATGAGTTTTTGGCATCCAGACCTGTTTACCCTTCTCTTTCTTTCGTTGTGGAGTTGAGCCTTTATGTCGTGTTTACTTTCTGGTCGACATAGGTTTACTGTACAAAGTTTGTCTCTTCCAACACTTGGAAACACAATGCTTGGGTGAATGACAATAAATACATGGATAACGATTCCACAATTTCTGGATTACTTGATTATGCTTATTATAATCAAAAGGAGAATTGGTAAAAACATGACCATTATACCTTCCATGTTTATCTTCACTTTTCTTTGGGGATGACTTTCATTCACTACCACGATCCTGAAGTGATGTGCCATTACCTTTTGTGAAGTGTTCCTGCAATGTCTTAAGTTGGCCATTTGAAGCATTACTTGCTTCCGAAGTTTTGGAACCCATTTTGGAAGACTCTCCAAGGTCCCCTTCACCATATCCCAATCCTAAGTATCGAGGCCTTTCCACAACCTCAATAGGATTTACAATGCCTTGACCTTTACATCCAAGGCCCTTTCCTTCTTCATAACTCATCTTGGTTAGTATTCTCAAACCTACACCTTTTGTATGTTTTTCGAATGCACCAAAACCAACTTGATGAGAAGAAGGAGAACTTGATGAATAACCTTCACTTCATACCTCAGATATGTTTTCTGAAACGGATGTAGAAGGCACTTCCTTCAATCCTTCTTTTCATTTGTTGTTCTTTGAAGCTTTTACTTGAACCGTGCTCTTTTGTTCCAAGTAGTCTTCATACAACACCTTCACCATATCGGCCATGGAAAACACCGAATTTATGAACTCCTTATCATCTCGAGAAAATCCTCTTGTAGATGCCATTTTCTCCCTTGAGCTAAGCTCTTCCCTGGCTAACATGAAAAACTCAAATTCCAAATGTCAACTAGCTCTGATACCACTTGATCCAAAAATGATCTTTTAATGAATGTGGTTGAGTTATTTATGCATGCGTTTATTAACCATTGAAGAAGATAATGAAAGAGGATGAAGATAAGACAATTATATCATAGCCATAAACTCATATGCAGATATTAACTGAAGCAATAAGAAAAACAAACCATAACAAGAGAAGTGATAACGGAGTTCGACACAAAATTGCCTACGTCTCCGGGCCTTTGTCTCAGTGGGGGAGGCTTCTTTATTAATTCTTCAATGCTTGAAAAGTAAATCAAAAGTACATCAAATGAAATCCATTCTGATCTTGTTGTGTTCTTCTCGACCTCAGAAATCCAACACAACTAACGACACTGAAAAAGACTGAGTGTAGCTCCCATAAATGGTCCATATGCGTCTGCTCCTCAATAGCTTCCCTGCATAAAAATGGCTTTGGCTTTGCTTTGCTTCAACATAACTATGCTCTGACTGTCCCCTCCATGGCCTCAAACAGGCCTGGTTTTTATAGATCTAAAGTCGGTTATCCTTCCCCAACTTCCTCCCAAAATTTGGGCTCAAAAAAAGCCCAAAATCTCCCAATAATGGCCAAATCCTCATTATTACAGGCCAAAAATCAATTTAAAATCCAAAAAAATTATAATAAAACCCACTTATCCAAAAAATATATGGGTTAAGCCCCATAGACCTGGCGTGCGCACTTAAAACATGGGCATATGCTTTCATGTGGCCAAGCGCTCGCCCCCTAGGGGCTGCGCGTTGGCCCCTACTCCATAAAACCCGGTCGCATGGTGTTAAATGATAGGACTGTGCCCCCAAAACCCGTGCTAGCAAATCTGAACTAAGTCCCGGTCACATGGGATTCCACCAGATTCAGGGCTAGATACATGGTGATATCCATGTGAGCACTATAGTCGGAGTCGAAGATTACATGCAGTAAAAGAAACCGTAGGCTAGTGGTTTAGTAATGCGCCCACACCCTTTTTGTGGTCACATTACAGGATAGAACCATGGGCTGGGGCTTAGCTCCAACCCCCTCCGTGCCAAATCTTAACATACAATAAACAATATATATTATAATGTTTGTTTTCTTACACAAGCAATAACATGGTGCGTTGGTTGTTGGACCTTTCCCAAAGCTTGGCGCCTACCAAGAGGTCATGGGTTTGAATCCCATGGGCTCCAAATTTTTTTGAAACCTTCCACTTAGAATAATGACTGGGTGCCACGTAGCTACCCATGCCTGGGCCATGTGGCACCACCACATTTGACAATTCACATGCCATGTGTCGGTACTGTAATGGTCCAAGTCTGCAACATCAGTCATAGGTCACCACTTTTCATCACCTGCCTCTACCATGTCAGCATCCTGAAATAGCTTTGGTGATGTCATGCTGATGTCAACATTGAATTTTTGCCAGTTGACCTTTGACTTTTTAGTTGTTTGGGAATCTGATCAGAGTGCGATAAATCTCACATACAGAGCCCGTTTGAGAAAATAAATATATGGCTGGAATTAGTGCGACGCACCGGTCGCAATAGAATTGGTTTCGTCTGATTCCGAGAACTTTCATTTTTGAGCCTTTTTTAGCCCTGTCAGGCTCCTAGATCCAATTCTGGATCATTTCCTTACCTTACCTTGCTTAGCCTAGCCTTGACTTGTCTTCCCATGTCTTTCCCTTCCTTGATTATCTTACCATGCCTTACCTTGCGTTTCCTTGCCTTGCTTTCCTAGCCTTACCTTGCCATGCGTTGCCTTGCCCTACGTTCCCTTGCATTGCCTTGCTTTGACTTTCCTTTCCAAGATTTAACTTGCCTCGCCTTTACTTTTATTTCTTGTCCCGTGTTGCCATGCCTAGCCTTGCCTTGCCTTTGCTTTCCTTTCCTTTCCATGTGTTGCATTGCCTTGCCTTGCCTTACCTTACCTAGTCTAGTCTTTGCTAGCCTTGCCTTGCCTTGTCTTGCCATCCCTCGTCTTGCCTTGCTTGCCTAGCCTTGCCTTACCTTGCCTAGCCATGTGTTGCAATGCCTTGCGTTGCCAAGCATTGCATTGAGTTTCCTTTCCTTTCCCTTCCTTAATTTGAGTTGCCTTTCCATGTCTAGCCTTGCCTTGCCTTGTCTTTCCATGCCTTTCCCTGACTTACCTTTGCTTGCCTTGCTTGTCTATCTTTCCCTTGCCTTTCCCTACCTTTTCTTGTCTTGGCCTGGCTTGGCTTTTCTTTCATTCCCTCACTTTTCCTTGTCTTTACTTGCCTTGCCTTGCCTTCCCATATCTTTCCTTTCCTTTCCTTGTCTTTCCTTGCCTTGCCTTTTCTTTCCATGCCATGCCTTGCTTCCCTAGCCTTGCCTTTCCTAGTCTTACCATGCCTTGTCTTCCCTTTCCTTACATTGCCTTGCCATGCCTTGCCTTTTCTTTCTTTACTTTCCTTGGATTGGATTTCCATGCCTTGCCTTGTCTTGCTTGCATTGCCTTGTCTTGGCTTGTCTTGGATTGTTTGGCCTTGCCATGTTATGTCTTGTCTTGCCATCACTATCCATGACTAGCCTTGCCTAGCCTTTTGTTTCCATGCATTGGCTTGCCATGCCTTTCCTTGTCTTGCTTGCATTTACTAGGCTTTCCTTGGCTTGGCTTTCATGTCCTTGCCATGTTATGTCTTGTCTTGCCATGAATTCCCTTTCCTTGCCTTTTCTTACCTTGGCTTGCCTTGCTTGCTTAGCCTTGCGTTGTATTTTTTTTCCTTGCCTAGCCTATCCTTTCCTTGCCTTCACATGTCTTTCCATTCCTTGATTCTCTTTCCATGCCTTTCCTTGCCTTTCTTTCCTAGCCTTGCCTTTCCATGAATTGCATTTCCCTACATTTCCTTGCATTGCCTTACTTTGAATTTCCTTACCAAGCTTTGAATTGCCTTGGCTTTACTTTTCTTGCTTGCCCCGTGTTTCCATGTATAGCCTTCCCTTGCCTTTGTTTGCCTAGTGTTTCCATGCGTTGCCTTGACTTGACTTGCCTTGCCTTACCTTACCTAGCCTAGTCTTCGCTTTCCTTGCCTTCCCATGCCTTGCCTTACCTTGTCTTTCCATTCCTTGCCTTGTCTTGCCTTGCTTGCCTAGCCTTGCCTTACCTTACCTTGCCATGCATTGTGCTGCCATGCCTTGCCAAGCTTTGCATTGCCTTGCCTTACCATTCCCTTCCTTTCTTTGAGCTTCTTTGCCTTGCCTTTCTTTTTCTCTCCTAGCCTTTCCTTACCTTGTCTTTCCATGCCTTTCCTTGACTTGCCTTTGCTTTCCTATCCTTCCCTTGCCTTTCCCTACCTTGTCTTGGTTTGGCCTGGCTTGGTTTACCTTTCCTTGCCCTTATTTGCCTTGTCTTGCCATGCCTTGCCTAGTCTTGCCATGCCTTTCCTTCCCTTTCCTTGCCTTGCCTTGCCATGCCTTGCCTTCCCTTTCCTTTCCTTTCCTTTCTATGCCTTGCCTTATCTTACTTGTCTTGGCTTGCATGGCCTTGCCATGATATGTCTTGTCTTTCCATGACTAGCTTTGCCTAGCCTTGTCTTTCCTTTTCTTACCTTTTCTTACCTTACCTATCCTATTCTTCGCTTGCCTTGCCTTCCCATGCCTTGCCTTGCCTTGTATTTCCATGCATTACCTTTCCTTACCTTACCTTTCCATGTGTTGCCTTGCTAAGCATTACATTGTGTTGCCTTGCCTTTCCCTTCCTTGCTTTGAGTTGTCTGCTTTACATCCTACTTTACGTCACAACCATCAGGTCGGAAGCAGGGTACTAGACTTGCTTTACGCCGTATCTATACATCCGGAAGCATAGTACTAGTCACATATCATCTTGATTTATGTCACAACCATCATAAAGCAAGGTACTCGTCCTGCTTTATGTCACAACCATCAGGTCGGAAGAAGGATACTAGATTGGCTTTACGTCACAGCTATCCAGCCGAAAGCACAGTTCTAGTCACATCACATCATCTTGCTTTACGTCACAACCATCAGGTCGAAAGCAAGAGATGTCTCATCTCATCATATACTCCCCCTTTTGAGGAGGGTCCTTTCGAACTATACCAAGCTTATCTCGAAAGTACTCAAACTTTATACGAGATAGTGGCTTGGTCAACACGTCAACAACCTGTTCATCCGTGCTAATGTACTAGAGCTTTAAGGCTCCTCTCTGCACCATGTCACGGATGTAATGGTATCAGATCTCTATGTGCTTCGACCTGTCGTGGAATACAACATTCTCTATCATCTTTATGCAACTCTAGTTGTCACATAGGATCAAGGTTTCTCTCATCTCTAAGTCAAATAGGTCGTTCATCAACTTTCGAAGCCATATAGCTTCGCAGCTGGCAAAACATAAAACAATGTATTGTGATTCCGTTGTGCTGAGAGAAATGCTAGATTGCTTCCTACTCTACCACGAGATCATAGATGATCCCAAACTGAAACAACATCTTGAAATGATTTTCATGTCAGAAACACTTCTTGCCCAATCTTCATCAGTATATCCACTCAATGTGAAATCATGATCTCCATCATAGCTGAGACCACAATCTATTGTACCCTTAAGGTACCTCATCACATGTTTTTTAGCCACTAGGTGAACACGTCTAGTGTTCGTCAGGTACATAAATGATCCAATAATCTGTCTGTACAGTGTGGCATCAATCAACTCTGACGAAGTGTCGACCAATAGCTTCAACTTCGCTTCCATGGGTGTATTCATGGGCTTGCACTCCAACATGTCGAATCTCTTCAGGATTTCGACCGTATACTTCCCTTGGTTAAGGAAGATCCTTTCAGGACTCTGCCATACCTGAAGACCTAAGAAATAATGCATTAGGCCAAGGTCTTTCATTTCAAATTCTGAGGCAAGTCTCTTTTTACATTCGGTGATGAGCTTTTCTTCTCCAGTTAAGAGTAAGTCATCCACATATAGTAGTAATATTACTCGTTCACCATTCATGACTTTGAAGTAGAGTTTAAAGTCTGCTTTACTCTTGGTAAAGCCTAAGCTCGTCAAGAAACTGTCTATATGGCCATACCAAGCTCTAGGAGCTTGCTTCAATCTATATAAGGATTTCTTCAATCTGCAGACATGAGACTTCCTATCTTCAACCTCAAATCATTGAGGTTTCTCTATATACACTTCCTCTTCAATGACACCATTCAGGAAAGTTGTCTTTACATCCATCTGGTGTAGCTTCCACTTCATCTTAGCTGCAAGAGCTATGATGGTTCTGATCAAAGTGTATCTAGATACAGGTGTGAATGTCTCTTCATAGTCAATGCCTTCTTTCTGAGAAAATCCATGAGCGACAAATCTTGTTTTACACTTCTCAATACTTCCATCAGCAACATGTTTTATTTTGAAGAGCCATTTGGAGGATACCACATCTTTACTCTTCGGTCTGGGAACTATTTCCCATACTTCGTTCTTTATTATGGATTGGTATTCCTCTATCATAGCATCTGCCCATTCTTTCCTCTTAATGGATTCTTCAAAGCAGGTAGGTTCTTCTTCTAGAAGATCACACATCAAAGCCGTATAACTGGAGAATGGATTTGGTCTTTTTACCTGTCTCGTGGTTCCTTCGGGAACACCATACTTCTCTCCATCTTGAATAAGCTCTCTAGCCCAAGATGGATTTCTTTTATGGAGGATCTTCATCTGAGGAGGTTATTTCACTTCTACTATATCATGGTCTTCTAGAAGTTCCTCATCGAGGGAATTTATGACTTCCCTCACTGGTTCGACAGCTCTGGGAACCTCCCTCTTCGCAGTACTGGGGATTACGGGTTCCTCTTCATATACTTCTTCAAGCTGGCATCTTTTATATTTCTTGAGTGTTGTATCTTCATCAAAGGTCACATCCCTGTTGATATCAATGTGATGGTGACTTGGTATATAGATTCTGAAGGCCTTGGATACCTCACAGTGTCCCACAAATATTCCCTTCTTTCCTGAAGAGTCCATCTTGTTTCTCTTTTCTTTCGCTATATGAATAAATACTGGGTAGCCAAATATTTTGAGATGGATTACCTTTGGCTTATTTTTAGTGAACATCTCTTCCGATGTCTTGAGCTCAAGTGCACTATGGGACAACCAGTTCTGCACATATACAACTGCCATTGCTGCTTCTGCCCATAAGCACATAGGAAGATCTTGATCATGGATCATAGTCTTCACAACTTCCATTATCGTTCTATTATTTCGTTCAACTACATTGTTTTGTTGGGGATTATAGGGAGTAGTGAGTTCCCTCTTGATCCCAACATATTTGCATAATTTCACAAACTCTTTTGAGGTATATTCTCCTCCATTATTTGACCTGAGTATCTTGATCTTCCTTTCAGAAAGGTTCTCTATCAAGGCTTTGAATTCCTTGAACTTGTTGAACACTTCATCTTTAGATTTTAAGAAATATATCCAGGTCTTACGAGAATAATCATCAATGAATGATACATAATATACATACCCACTAATGGAGGACGATGGCATTGGGCCACATACATCTGAATGGATGAGTTCTAGGACTCCTTCTGCCTTGTTGTCCCTCTTTGAAAATAGGTTCTTGATGTTCTTCCCTTGTGCACATCCATTGCATATGCCTTCATGGTCACCTTTGAGTTCTGGTAAACCTGTGACCGCTTTGCATATGTATGGTATGACTTGTAGTTGATGTGAGATAATATTCTATGCCAAAGTTCACATGAGTTTTCAATGGCGTGGGTCATGGCAGCCTCTGAGTGACCCTTTAGTTTATACAAGCCATTTTCTTCACTTCCAATGATGATTGCTTCATTTAAGGTTTCTCCTTTAGCCCACATAATAACTTATCCATCTATAAAGGAAAATCTGAAGCCTTTCTTTTCTAGAGCTGAAATGGAGAGTAGGTTCTTCTTCGAGCTTGGTACATATAGTACGTCCTTCATTTTTAGTGAATTCCATGAATTCATTTTGTGGTTTGATTCTCCCACTCCCTTGATGGGATATTGGTAATCATCTCCAAGTGTCACTTTATGAGAAAACTTCTTTTCTGAGATACAAGAGAGAATGTTTCTTTGTCCCGTCATGTGCTTGGATGAACCACTATCAATGAGGCAAGTTTCCTCTATAGGTGTTACAGATCCTGAGAGGGCCGAGATTAAGACATGGTCTTTTATCTTCTCTCTTATCATCTTTGTGGGTGGCTCTTCATCTTCGACTACATGGCCATGGAGCCTCTTATGTTTTCTCTTGTATTCTTCTCATCTAGCTGGACACAAATTTGCAATGTGTCCCATCTTGTCACAATGATAGCATTGTATAGATGAGTAGTCCCTTTCCTTTCGTTGTCCTTTCTTCTGAAATCTCCTTGGATGAGATTCTTTATGATTGAATTTTTTTGAAGGTTGAGGCTCTTTATGAGTCTCCTTTTGGAAGTAGGATTTATTCCTTCCTCCGTTGGTATGAGTAGCTAGGGCTTGGTCATAATCGCTTTCTAGTAACACTTCACGATTCACTACTCTTGTTTCTTCTTGGATGCACTCTTCCCATAGACTATCAAATAACAACTTCTCTGTTCTGGCACAAATCATTTGGATGAATGCATCCCAAGGTCTTGTGAGATCATTTAGGGTTGTCATCACAAGTTTGTCTTCGTCTATGGTATCTCCGATTGCTTCAAGTTATTCTTTGAATTGAGATATTCTGGAGAAATATTCTTGAATAGTTTCTCCTTTCTGCATCCTTGTATTCTTCAGTTGGGTTCTTAGATTCATCTTCTGGTTTATGTTCTTTCCTTCATACAGTCTAGTCAAGGAATCAAACATTTCTTTCAGATTCTTCTTAGATGACACATAGGGAATCATGTGGTCTTTGATTGAATCTGCAATGATTCTCTTGGCCCTGATTGTGTCCTTTTGATTCTTTGCCTTTTCTGCAGCATTGATGGGTTCAGACACTTCTTCCTTGACGAATCTTGCTAATTCGTTCTTGATCCTATACTGCCAGGCACATAATTTTTCCACTCCTTCTATCTTGTCAACAAGATTAATGATTGCAGACATCTGTTATTGGATAAATCCATAAGTGTGGACACAAACCGATCTCCCTAGATCCACCTGGATCTAGAACAAAGCAAGACAGAATAATACTCTTTCCCTAGATTTTGACTATTGAATGAACTAGGAGGCAAGAATCATGAACATACCTTATGATTGCTTCCTTTGGTCTTTGTTGTTCCATATTCGCTCCAATTCTCTTGTGCCGTCAAGACCACAACAATACAAACCAATCAAAGTGAAGACAACTCAACATATTCAACAATCAATCTAAGTATATGATCAAGGAGTTATACAATAAAGTAGACTTAGCTTTATGGG